>CM040995.1:824768-850596 GCA_022985145.1 Pangasius djambal
ACAAATAAGTTAGTGAGACATCTAGTCAGCAGTCGTTAGCGTTTTTACGTGAAACCATGCATGACATGATGTCTTTAGCGCTTAGTGTTAGTAACGTGCATAAAAAAGGCTGTGAAATGGTGGTATAGATGCAAAAAGCTTGAGAGTGTTCTGTTTATTTGAAGGCTTTATGTAGCTGTGAATCGGTGCAGCCAGTCAGTCTGTACAGCATCACTCCTGCTCCGTTACAGCAGTGATCTCTCACTCAGAGAGCGTCGTCATACCTGCCCTGCAGATCCCTGACATAAAACCACACTACTCCTCAAGCAGCGTCTCACTCGCAGCTCATTCTCGTCTATCCAACACGCTCTGCGTCTCTGCTGGAGGACACAACACACCATTACTAGTGAAAGAAAAACGGCTGCCTCTCCTGCCAAGAAAGCAGCCGTCACCTGTCCTGAGGCAGAATGTGACACCTTTACCTTAAACCTGCCACCGTAACACACACAGCTGCTACGTTACATTACACCTGATCCTGTAATACAGACATCCGCTGCTAGCACAACGTACAGTGCACTCGGACAGCTTGAGGCTTTATTTATTTATTTTCTTTTTACACAAACCCCAGGGCAGTGTGTCTGTAAGAAATACTCACATTCAGGGCTGTCAGAGAGTCATCCTCAAGAATGTCATCTTCCATTTCGCTTAAAAAGAGAGCAAAGACAATGCAAAAGGACCAAGCTCAGTGTCAGAAGAGTCAATATATTCACAAAAAGTAAACAAAGAGACTCAGACGAATTGACCAGATTAGAAATAGGCATTCAGCACAGCCCTTAAAATATGCAACGAGATTTTTATTTATTTATTTATTTTAAATCGGATGAAAGTGTGCTTGCAAATTTCTATCTAAGACAATTACATTTAATTTATTAATGAATGAGAGGTCATACTTTTTTAATTCATTTACAGTTACATTTAATGTTGTGGAACCTCTGCCAAACAAGTCAGTTCCTGTTCTCACTTATGTTACAGCAGCTATAAACAGTCGCTCCCTCACTAGCCTCAATTTTTCCTCAAACGCAGCTTGTCACTTTACCGAGGAACCACAAAGCGTAAACTCCTCTGACCTCAAGACTTTCCCATGTCGGGAATCTTACTGTTACAAAGCGCTGACACTGGAGACTCCTTCCATAATTGTTACATAAACAGCTTCTAACAAACAAATCTGTTTATTATTAGCCTCATATTATGTGTAGCGTCTGCCGTACAACTTCCTGTGAGTTAGCTTTTACTACAGAAACAATAACATTTGTTAACACTAAGTTTATAAACTTATCATTTACATTTCAGCTGGAACTACCATAAGAGCCGTGCTGTTATAGGAAATTAATCAACACCATCCGAGTCAAGTCTTATAAGTGAGCAGAGTCGAATGAGAATCTTCGAATGTGACTCAGTGCACAGACCGGTCACTAATGCAGAGGACCAAGCAGATGCCATGATGGAGTGAAAGGCAGAATACTGGACTGAACTAAGGTCATAGCATCAGATTATTTCAACACACTGTTCTGATAAGGATTAAACTCCTAGATAAAAATCAGAACAAAAAGTTTGTCCCAAAGTCCACAGACAAGTGCACTGATTAGCAGCAGCAGTGTTGCATACAAACCAATTAAAGCCTGTAAACACACAGCCTTTCAGTGCCAAACTTCATTATCTTAAACCAACATGGCTTATTTCCACACAGCAGAACAGCTGTAAACAAACCAAAGCCCCTTTCATGAAGACAAAAAGAGTTTTAACTGTACAAAGCATCCCATTTACCTGGCCATGTTTTCCTCAAGTGTCCTCCAAACACTCCTGAGAAGCTAATCATCTGTAAAGCACAAAATACTGTTTATAGCGAGGCTACGAGTCTCCATTAACGCCTCATAATTCAATATAACCGAAATGCAGTTTACTGTAAACAGCTAAAAAAATAAAATAAAATCCTACAGTCCTAAAACTTTAAAACTTTAGTTACTTTCTGCAGGAAGTCTAATTCCTGTGCGACACATTTAACGTCATATTTATTTATTACTTTAAAAAAATCGCTCTAAACTGGAGCTAGGAAGAAAAATAATCGGTTGATGTTTATTTGTGGATAGCTAGCATTACTAGCAAAGCCAATGAAGTATTAGCCGGCTAGCTAGCTTAAAGAAAATGACCAG
This sequence comes from Pangasius djambal, assembly GCA_022985145.1. NCBI lineage: Eukaryota > Metazoa > Chordata > Actinopteri > Siluriformes > Pangasiidae > Pangasius > Pangasius djambal. Next base: position 826,958 of record CM040995.1, read on the forward strand.
GAATCACCAGAGAAAATGTTTAAACATACAAAGATAGTCGTTATCTTGGAAATTTACAGTCATTTATTTATCTATTTTATCTTTAAGTACTGATGTATCACAGGTCAGAAGTCATGGTTTGGTGACAGTCACTAATTAGCAAACAGAAGCTGAAGATAATTAGCTAGCTTGTTAGCTGATTAGCAGATTAGCTAATTAACTCGGGGCTGGTCTTGGCACGCGCAGGTGGCGATATATTTTGAGCGTTTGCATTAATAAGCACCAAATATCTCTCAGTATTCATTTATTTTTCTATGTGACACTGTTTAAGAGAAGAAATAAACAGTTGGATAAGAGAGTAACTGAGTCTGCGGACCTCTGCAGGATATTTTATGCAATATTTCATTTAATAAAATGTTTATTCAGCACATCTGATGCATTTAATGTTGATGCATCTGTCTTTAGTTTTCTAATAATCTACACATTTAATTGACCATTATTTAAATGGTTTAAAATCATATTTTGGCTATTTATTGCAGCTACAGACTTTCTTTCATTTATGAAACAGAATCCATTTTTATTAAACCTGCCATTATATTCCAGTTGATATTATTTATAAGTGTAATAACTCTGATAATGGTGCGTTGTTATTTCCACCACTGTAACAAAATCAGAAAACCACAGACTTCTCTGTCTAATGGATCACACATGTGCTTTCTAAAGTCTTTAACTTGGTTATATATCACATAAAATACAATGCATCTGATTCACCAGAGTCTTAGACTGGATTGCACCAACAGATTAATCTTTAACCTGAATTAAATCTAAATAATCAGGTTTTTAAACATAATCAGGATTTTGCATTTAATACTTAATTCAGTCTTTGTTTTAATTTTACAGTAAACTACAAGGAAATCAGATTACCTTATATTTAAACCTTCAATTTACATTTCAGTTAAGTATTAATTAAATTTCAGCTTGCTAGGTGTGTGATGCTAAATGAATAAATAGAATACCAACATCGCATTGGACTCTTTGCTGTCAGATCTCATTTTTATTCCACATGCCAAAATGTATGGTGCCAAAATGATTGGCTCAGGACGTCCAGCCTCTGCCTCATCCATATGGTTTAATTGCAGGGGGCAGGTGGCATCAGATTCGCAGCTTTAGCCAAAACTGTTCACAGTCGGGTAAAGTTTGGCAAAATTGGACCATGTGCATCAGTTGCTCTGCTGGCTGGTGATCCTCATGAGGACATGCAGCTACATTCTTATCAGGATGGATTTGGAGCTGAATAACCGAGTCTCTGTGTGTCTGAGAACGTGGACAAAAAATCTGGACGAAACTCGCCGACCTCTATGTTTTAACCATAACGTTCTGTTCATGTCAATATCACTTTAGTCCCGGTGTGTGATACTTTTTGTACACTTTTCTGGCCACAACCTTCAGAATATCGACAGGTGAAATCTGACTGGCTCTCAGCACATCCATACACTGGTTTCCATAACGAAAAAAAGCTTTTTTGTAGCAAGATACACAGTAACTGGATAAAGAAAAGTTTACAGAATTCCCAGAGTTTTGTTTAAAACAGTCGGTGGTGAGTAAAGGAGATAATCTTGTGTTTTTTGCAGAATAGCAACATGAAATGATGATTGGTCATGTGACAGGTCAGTCAACTTTCCTCTTGCAGTGAAAGAAGGTGGGTCTTGGCCACGTTTATTGAACAAACTTTCCTGTTGTTAGTCTGTTGTAAAGCTAGAGGTCTGGCTTGTGAGACTAACCAACTTATCTAAAGATGTCTCTTACCTGTGTTTCTCCTTCCTGTGTTTCTCTTACCTGTGTTTCTCTTGTTTCTCTTTCCTGTGTTTCTGTTACCTGTGCTTCTCTTTGGTGATGAAGATTTTCCATGTTTCCATAAACCTTTAAACATTATTAAAGTATTTCTTTTACAGGGATGATGGCCAGGTAGGATATATAAGAAGGTGAAATAAATGTTTTCAAAATGCTTTGACTGCATCAGATTCCTTCCACAACTCACAAACTGTTGCATATAAACATAATAATAATAATAATAATAATAATAATAATAATAATAATAATTGTTATTATTATTATTAATATATTGATAATTATAATAATAATAATTATTATTATTATTATTATTTATCCAAGCTTTTTGTAATAAATTAGTCAATCAAACAGTAATTAACTCTAATTTTACAAAAGAACGCGAACGAATCACTGATTGAAGGATTCGAATCATTTTAGTGTACCGAACTGAGTGAGTCGAATCCCTAAAACGAATCATTTTGCATATCACTAATCCACAGATTGCTGTACAAAACCGAATTACTTTACTGTCCGGGTCCTGCTCCATCCGGGTACTCAGTGCCTGTGCAGCTTTTGCTTTCATTGGCCAGCCGTTTCGGAGGAGCCACGCTATTGGCTAGCAGACGTGTCAATCACCGCCGCTGTCAGCACGCTTGTCGGTCGTGGCAGCGCCACAGACCGGCACGTAACATATTTCTACCTTTTTGTCCAGAGAACCTGCAAATCTTGTTTCAGGAACACAGAGAGAGGGAAAAGACGGGCAGTTCCTGTTCACCTGCTTTGCTTTTACAAGCTCACGTTGTCTTTAAGGTCGTATTTTCATCCGCTTAGTTCAATAACAGGGAAAAGTTTCTCCTCGCTCACCTGCTGTGTTTTCACACTACAGTACAGACAGGTAAGCTGAGCCCAAGCACCACGCGAGCCCTGTGCTCCAGGGCACTGTTTACACTGCCAGGGGAAAGTCTTTACACCTTTACTGAACTGTAATCTCCAACACAGGGACGTTATAACAGCTTAGGAAGTCTGATTAAGGTGATTTCAGGTGCACCTGTTACAGGAAAGCAGCACTGTGAAGCATGGTTTCTAACTGCATTACATAATATACAAATCTGTCATCTATACATGTAGTATTATCATTATTATTACATTTAAATTTTCGTTATATTTTTATTATATATGATTTTTTAAATAAATCAGTTTTTTTAAACTCTACTGTACCAGACAGGTGAGGAGACAGCAAACAAAACAGCAAAACTACATGATTACTGTGTGTGTATATATATATATAATGTATGTATGGATATTTTGGATTGATATACAGTGCTAATTTATGTTTATTAAAGTGTAATGTTTGTTAAACAACACTGTGTCATTATAATTGATTGTGAAGTTTAATTAAGCTTTATCATGTGCACCTGCAGCAGGAGCATGATTGCTAATTATAATGTATGAATGATAGAAATGGTGTAAATATACTGAATAATATGTGTACATTGACACTAATGGGTTGAAATGCGTCCTATTTCTCAGCTCTTTTGTCACTTGTTTTTCTGTTGGACCCAAACAGAGCTGTTTTCCCTCCCTAGTTTTGTCTGTCTGCACATTTTAGTGCGTCTCTGCATTTAGGTACGCTGTAACACACCTGACAACTCGTCAGCTCGTTAACACACACTACACACTCTTTAGAAGGGTGTGTTAAAGCATGGCCTGTTTGGGAACACACTGACCTGCGTGTTTCTGTGAACGGCCATCGACCGGGGGTGCCAGAACTTCTGAAACCCTGTACAGCTGGACAAATAAATGTAGTTAATCAGTGTCTAAATGCAGGTCGTAGCCAAAGATGTCAGTTGTCGTGTGGCCTAATACAGGACAGGAGTGTGTACGACAGCCTGGTGGTGTGTTGCGTATCAGCTCTTGGCTTTTTAACCCCAGCGTGATGAGCGTGATGAGCGCGTTTGGCTGAACACGTCACACTGGGCAGCGTTTTACCTGAGAAGTCTAAATTAAATCCTCAAGGATTTAACCAACATGGACAAGAGTTCAGGAAGTTCCTGATCAAAGTTCAGGACGTTATCAACCTTTAGGAAAAAGCAGCATCAGTTTGTACTCATTGATATGGATTTATTTTTAGTCTTGAATTGAATAACCAGTTGTACTTAGTTAACAATTAAATAATAATCACTTATTACATATTAGCTTTGTGTTTTACTTTGTTAATGTTACTGTTATAGTTATGTTACTGCTGTTATAGTAAACTAATCAGTGATGAGGTGGCGTGATGAAGCGATTATCTTCCTATAACAGCACGTCCTCGAGTGTTTTATTCTTCTTATACCACAGCAATTACCAATGATTATAATTTTTTTATTAATTAAATAACGAAACATTATGCTTTTTATCCGTTTATAGTTACAGTTAGTGTTGTGTAATGTCTGTGAAATAGGTTGCTGTTCTTATATCAGCTATAAACACTCGTTCCCTCACCAGCCTCTCTTTATTCTCTCTCTTGAAGTGAATAAGACTAAAAAAAGATGCAGCTTGTTGCGCATGTTAGCGAGAAACGGCAAAGAAGCGTAAACTCGTCTGTCCTGAAGATGTCAGAAAACTTAAAGTGACAGCTTTACAAAGCGCTGACACTGGAGACTCCTTCCATAAGCTTTAAATGTTACAGAAAACTTCATCACATCAACGATTTATTAATCTGTTTATTATTGGTGGAGCGAATGTCGGAAAAGTGACACTGGAGGCTCCTTCCTTATTGCCCTTCATTAACCGTAAACACTTTCTGGTATCTATTCAAACATACCGTACCCGCTGTTGTGGATTATAAATTCCTAATTTTCTTCCTGCAACTTTAAAATGAGATTTAAACAGAGTGGACTTTGTAAAGTGGAAGTGTTCCAGGGAACGGAGCAGACTGTGAGGATGAGACAGAGGCTGTGTCTCAAATCACACACTACACATTTTATTTGTACTTTCCAGGACCTGGGTGTTTATATGAACACACCACCCTGCTGATATTAAACGAATGTAAAGTACGCAGTGGGTTTTCACCTTCTCTCTTTCCTTCACCTCACGTTCCTCTCCTGTTCCTCTGCAGGCGTTCGGTATGGTGCGGTGGATCGGCTTTGTGTTCGTCCTGATGGCTGTCGTGTCTAAAACAGCAGAGGGGAAGAGAGATGAAGTGCTCTACTGCTCAGGTGAGTTAGCCAAGTGTGTTCACTCAGAAAAGCCTGCAGTCAGAATTATTTACATCACGTACTAGCCTGTATCGAATTCTGGACTCTGATTGGTCAGAAGGTGTTGATTAGTTTTCTAGAACAGCAGCTCTGACAGTAGCGCAGGTTTATGTTAATGCGTTCGTTCTAATACGTTATCGTTTCTATAGCAACAGCGCATTCACAGGGACGTGTACAGTGAACGCTGTACTATGAAAAATGTGTGAACTGGTCGATATGGTGACATTTTCTGTAGCGTTTATGGAAGGAGTCTCCAGTGTCAGCGCTTTGTAACAGTCAGAGGTGAAGCTGTAACATTTCTGACATCTTCAGGACGTATACAGCAGTCGCTCCACTAATAATAAGCGGATGAATAAATCGTTGATATGGTGAAGTTTTCTGTAAAAAGCTGCATTTTTTTATTCTTATTAACTTCCAGAGAGCACTAACTTGTTTTTTAGACCTTCCACAACATGAGATGTAGCTATAAACGGATAAAACGTATGACGTGTTGTTCTTTAATAACTAGAAATTTATTTTAATTGTTGGAGAATTGCTGTGGAGTAAGAGAAGTAAAACAGTTCAGGACATGCAACTGTAGGAAAATAATCAGCTTTGGGTTGGTCATCATTAACTCCATCATGAACTCCATCATGAACTCCATCACTGATTATTTTCCTTAAAGTGTTGATGGGGAATGATGAGGTTGTGATGGTCTCAGTGCGCTACTCTCTCCAGCTCGATTCAGTTAAACCCTGTTTTAAAGAGGTGCCCAGGCCTGGCAGTTCCCATGGGGATGATCGAGCATGACTACGCACAGCTAAACTCCGCCCCGATGGCGGGACACAACCACCGCAACCACCTTCACAACGTTCAACCCTGCTTTATTTTACCACTTCATACGAGTTCATGTGTAGCGACCTGAAAATATGTTTCCCAACATGGAGCCAAACGTCCGTTGTAGTTTTGGCTTCAGCATTTATTTAGTCAGGATGGTTAAGAGAGTGCTGAAAGTGTGTTTTGATGACCTTTTGACCTTGTAACCGATTCTTCTGACCAACAAAAGGGAAATCCAGGCTTCGTCCCAAACACCAGGATCCAGAGCTGCGTCTCAAATCATATATTTACACCCTAGATGTTTGTTTACTAGCGGTTTTAATGAATTTAAGTGAAATTAGATATATAGCCTTCGTGTAATGATTATTCTTACGAAAGAAACCTGAGACACACAATTCATTCTACTCGACAGCTATTTTATTCTTCCGAGAAATGAACGTGTATTAAAACAACCTTTAATGTTAGACATGTTGCATGTAAGTGTTCAGAATTTCCGTGCTTTCCGTCAAAAAACTCGGACAAGTTAGCCGGCTATTAGCTAGCTACTAAATATCCTCCGACAGAGCAAAGTTATAACGCTGTCTTTCCTAGTCACTCTGTTTACGCCACCCAAAACCGAGTATGGGGAAAAAGTTCAGAATAATATAATCTATGTAAACACTGCTAATGTATAGCGAATAAACGCATTAGCGTGTAATGACGCCGCGTGTCCTTCAGCCTGCATGGCGATCGCTGAGGAGCTGAAATACTCCATTAGCCAGATCGACCCGAAGAAGACCATCCATGTTGGAGGCTTCAGGCTGAATCCTGATGGAAGTCTCTCTGATAAAAAGGTAAACACTAAACACTTTATTAAATCAGTGTATATACGTAACACACACTTTCCCACAACCTGAGGGGAAAAAACAGACGCTTTGTGTAATACTCCTTAAAAAAATAGATAAAAAGCACAACAAACCAAAAATGAGTAATTAGCAGGGTTGAGCGATATGATATGATATTAATATCGTGATAAATTCTGTCACAATACACTTTTCTGAGATATCACAATATCATTTCTTAACTTTTTCCGTTTATGTTTTTAAACAGTTATAAACTCTGAACACAGCTGCTTTAATCTTTTAAAAGTTTTCATTCTTTAAAATCGTAAGAGTGAGAATTTGTACCAAATCTTTTATTTTATTTTTCCTCGTTTTCAGAGTTAAATCATGTATTTGTGTGGATATTAAAATAAAAGTTTCAGCTCAGTTTTTACCGTTTTTTAACGGAAACATCTTTACGTGTTGTGTGATATTTTCTGTCCTGTCACTCAGCTTTAGTAATTAGTGTCTGATTGGACGTTGAAATCTTATTATTTAGTTATTTACTTTGTGATTTTTATTTTTATTTTTTTTAAAGATTGAAATGAAAAAGTTTTAAATTCTTGAATTCTCAAAAATTTGAACTATGGAAATGTTTTTGATTTTCCTGTTAGAATTTATGCAACTCATGCACACTTTATCTGTCTCCTATCTGAAATCATGCTATAGTCATTTAATCAGCAAAGTTGTTGTTGTTGTTGTTGTTGTTGTTGTTTTTTAATTAATTTTGAGCTGTACCACTCCTCTACCCCCGAGTGCCCTTTGTAGCTCCGGAGGCTCGTAACGCTTGCTGACGTAAAAAGGGCAGTTTTAACTGTTTCCTCTTTAACCATGGTGTCAGTATTTAAAGGTCAGACCCAATGAACTCCGAGCCCTGACCCCGGCTGTCCGGGGAGCGTCATTAGGTGGCCGAGTTGCCTAGTGATTCATGGTTAATCTCCTTTTGATCATAGCCACGGATGAATAACAAGTGTTTACTCAGGCCTGCCTTTTCCTCTCTCTCTCTCTCTCTCTCTCTCTCTCTCTGTGAAGTTAAACCAGCTTGTTGACGTGGGGAAACAATTCAGAAATTATTTTTAACACAAAGCGGCACTACGAAGCAAAACATAACCGCTTCAAATTATTATTACTTATTTAAAGCTGTAAACCCATCAGTCATGGTTAAGAATTAAAACAGAAATGTTCACGTCTTTCTGTAAGAAACAAACAAAACCCTTACAATTTTAATCGAATTCTCTCCATACAGTTGATTGTTTTTCTAACCGAGACCAACAATCACACCATCATCCTACGTTCACACTAGCAGGTGACAAGTCACTTGTTTCTTGCTTGTGGGCGTGGCCTGTTCTGTGTTTTTTTTTTTTTTTTAAGAAACATTAGTAGCTATATATAAACACAGATTAAATAATTATCACTAAATAATTAAACGCATTAATCAGTTGTGTGATGTATGTGTTACATGCTCAGGTTTGTACTAGCTTCAGTCTCTGATTAGATTAGCAAAGCGAGCTAACTGAGCTAGCTACGTACACTCAGAAGATGCACCAAACAACTTCTGCTACTTCCTTCCAAGCTTTATTTTTCTTCGTAACGTCTCTATACATATATAATGTGACACTGAAGATAAGACGAAACCATGGTTATGAGTTTTTTCTTCCATTTTTGTAAATCAGACCTAACTGCAGGTCGGAACGAAAGTCGTGAGCGGGGAACTGAAGAAACGTCGGACCACACGAGCGGTAGAGCGGTAGGATTGGTCCGAGGAATCATCCGAGACAGTCGTTTATATTTGCTGCTTCAGAGCATCATACCTCATTTGCATAGAACTGAGCAAATCTCATTTGACGGGCTCTGAAATCGTGGCTTTGTGTCGCACATGTATGTAGAAGATGAACGATCGCCTGTCGCATGCTAGCGCGAGTGTAGAGTTAGTTCCCTTTGGTTAGATTTACTAAAAATGCAAGACTTCTGATGTTGGTTGCTCTTCCATTGAGGCGAAATCGGTGAAGGATGGCATCCTCGAGAAGCCTTTCACACACACACACACACACACACACACACACACATACACCCTCCTTTATCCCAGCAGAAATTCTTTATTGACAGGCCCTATTCAAACCCCTCCGACTGTTACGGCCACGAATTTAATTCCCCACCATTTTCACGATGACGAGCTCCAGCCAGCACCAAAGCTTGAAGCTCTGAAATTCTGACGACTTTAATGAGTTGCGTTTGGTGCATAATAACCCGAGATGTTTCATCTGATTTATTCTCACGCTAAACTCCGTCCTCACTTTGTTTCATTTTCCACAGTAATATCCCAGAACACAATGTGGCCTTTGTGGCTTTTTTTTTTTTTTATCATCTTCCTGTTCCTGTGGAGCAACTGGAGCCAGCCATTCCTTAATTCATGCTCCAAGTCGATTGTATCCTGTCTTATCTCTCTCTCTCTCTCTCTCTCTCTCTCTCTCTCTCTCTCTCTCTCTCTTTCTCTCTGCGCGTCCGTCCGACTGTTTTTTTTTTTTTAATTAAAATCGGGAGGGATGAGCGCACGGGTCGCTGTCCTTCTTCCCCGGGACCTTTTGTCTTATTTTGTGACCAGATGGCGGTGAGCCACGGAAGCTTCTTTGTGTCGCGGATCCTCGGAGGAGAAGAAGAGGAGGTTGATGGAGGGAGGGAGGGAGGGTGATGTGGATGGAGGGATGGGGTGTGTTGAAGGCCAAAAAAGGCACCTCTGTAATGTAATGGGACCGGAAGGGTCCATACTGTGTGTGAAAGGGGGCAGCCGGGGTCATATCTACATGCTGAAAAAAAAGTGCAGCTCATCTGCAACCTGCCCCTAAATACCCCCCCTTCTACTTCTTCTTCTTCTTCTGCTTCTTCTGCTTCTGCTAATACCCCCCTACTCTACTCTCCATGCCTCCTCACCCCTGCTCCCCTTTTTCAGCGGGATGACAGGGAGAAACTTCCTGCTTTGATCAGCCGAGGGTGGAGGAGAGAGAGCGCTGTTTACCCTGCACTTGGCTGCTGTTGACAACCGCCCCTCCCCGCCGCTTACCCCCCGGGCAGCGCTCCATTCTCTTCTCCTGCCCCCTTCCCCTGCGCCCTTCCGGAGGGAGGCCCCGGGGGCGGGAGCAGCGCTGCACCTTGACCTGTCTAGACGCCACTGCCTCATTTTTTTTTGTTTTGTTTTGTTCTCCTAACTTTTTCGGGACGCAGGTTAAAAGTCAGCGCGGTCGCACCGTGGACGCGTTTCTCCGCTCTGTTCAATAAGAGCGGAAGGAAAAGGTCATCAACGTGACCCTCGTGCCCTTCTATTATTACTGGGGTTTTTTTTTTTTTTGCATTTGTAGTAAAAAATGTAAGTTTTCTGGTTTGTAGGTTCCTCTGGCTCGCTCTGAGACTCACCTGTCCGAGCTGTTGGACGGAGTTTGTAATAACATGAGCGATTACGCGCTGTACGAGGACCCCGACTCTAAACAACAGAGCTACAGGAGATTCGCCCCGAGGAGCAGCGACGGCGGGAACTTTCCAGATTTCAAAAATTTTAAATTCTCCGGACCTGAAGGTTCAGATTCCTTAAAGTTTGCTGTAAGTATTTATTAACTTTTTTTTTTTCCTTAAACATTTTCCTTAAATCGTAGAGCAACTGTGTTAGTTTCTAAATCCTAATAAAAAAATTAAAAAATACACTAATGCATTTTAGCCGTTTTAATTTGATCTAATTAGAGCTGCTAAATTATTTGGACACGTTTTCCTTCTCAAGATCTAAATAAATAAATTTGTCCCCTAATCAAATTCATCTCTTTAGTAAAACGTGTTTTTACTTTTTCTAAAAATGCATGTTTTACTACACAGATGAATTTGTGCACAGAATTTTTCCCTGCACACTTTCTAATGTATTAAACACTTTAGTTTACGCAAATCTGTGTCCTAATAGGAGGATATTTTCACAAGTTTATTCCTATTTTTAGTTTCAGAGCTGCAAGATAGAAATATCGTGAGGAAATGTAAAAAAGAGAGAGAGAGAGCACGTTATTTGCTTTTGCAGTGACGTCAGAGTTGATTTTTATTTCAAATCACGTCAAACGCGAGGAATTTTGTGAAAAGCTTTGTTTTATTCCGCTCGTGTGTTGGACGACGCATTGCAGGTGTAAAAGTCGCTGAAGTCGTGACTGAATGCTGCAGTGAATTTCTTTAGCTAGTGAACCACCAATAATACAAACTCTGTAAAATTCTATCTGTTCTGCGTTCAGTTTAAACCTGTGTATGGACTTTTGGACTATTTGAAATTTTACACGATTAAAAATGATGATTCTGGGAAACGTGTGTAGTTTTAGTCAAATAAAATTTACAATCCTGTAGATTGCTCTTAGAGGTTTTATCATAAATCATTTTTAAGAAACAGATCCTTTCGCCTCACGAGCTTTCCAAGATGGCAGCCCTGCATACGTTAGAGCGTTAAAGATGGCCGCCTGCTCGTCCTCGCACGCTGTTCGGAATGTTCAGCGTTTTTTTTTATTCAGCGTGTTTGCTGTGTAGTGAAATCAGACGTGTGTTTCAGTGCGAAACCATCGTGGAGGAGTTGGAGGACGACATCATCGCTCTGTTCGCACGGGAAGACGAGCGCGTGGCCCAGAAGTTGTGTAGCGAAGTGTCAGGTACACACACACACACACACACACACACACACACACACACACACACACACTCTTGCACCGCCTCCACCTTGAGCACACAGACTAGATCTGATTTTTAGTAGCTGTTGTTGTTGTTAGTGCTGCACCGTGTTTACTTTTATATCATGACATCATAACGCTTAGTCACGTTTTATATCATCGGGATGATTTTTTTTTTACTTTTTTTTTTTTTTTTAAGACGCTGTATTTTATTTTAAAGACTCTCTCATATTTACTTTGTTGAACAGCACCGTTTGTGTTCGCGCGTCTGTTTTTTTAATTTGTATTTTTTTGCATACAACTGTACATTAACTGCATTAAACCTTGAAAGGTTTTCAACTTTTTAAAATTTAGTACAAAAAAAATAAAAGACCATAAACAAAAAAAAAAAACAATACTTTACTAATAAAACTTTACATTTGTTTAAACACAGATATTTAAAGAATGGTATACAACAAGTCCAGAAAAAACCCCAAGTGGAAGTGACACTTTTCGGAGGTTATTAATAAGTTATTAAACTATATTCATGTTGTTTACGCTGAATATTGTGATTTTATTTGTTTCTGTGCACATGGCTCGATCTTTATGACTAAATTTTTGTTTTAGTTTAATATCTTAAAATTCTAACAAAATTCTTCCACCAAAAAAAAAAAAAAAAAAAGACGGTGCCTTTATCCCACCTCTAAACGTGTCCTGATTGTTGATTACGTCATCGCGTGTGCGTTTGAGTGGAGAAAAAAAATGAAAGGCCAATAATATGTTGTATTTCATTTTCACTTCCACCAACCGCAGCTATGATCATGCGTAAACGCAGAAATACGTCACGTCGTGATCACGTCGCAACGTCGTGTCTGACATAAAGCGGCTCTACAAATCCACATCGACTCCAAAACCCAGAGTTTAACCTCTTAAACATGTCCTTTATTCTCTCCTGAGTAATTATTTCTATCCCCACAAACACAGAGAAGGTACATTTGAGTGCAACTTAATTATAATTGTTTTGTTTTAAATCGCATAAACAGCAAATCGTAGAGCTGTTCATGTTTCTGGCGTATTTGTGACGAGTATCAGAGGATAAACGAACTCGCAACCTTTTGGAAAAATTGTACAAAATACTCACAAAAAACTCACTCGTATAACCTTATAGAATACGTGCTGTGTTTTGTGTGTAAACGTTCTTTCAGCGTTATATTCGCTCGCCGTGTTTCCGTTGACGTGATGCGCACGAAATGGAAATGCGTTAAACAAAACAAAAAAGGTTTTCACTACAAACTGGTCCGTAAAGACGCTTTGCGTAATTTCCTACAAAAAACCCTGAAATTCTGACATGATTTCGTCGTAAAGCTCATGTAGATCATACACTAAGTATGTTTTCTTTTTTAAATCAGAGCAGGTGAATCCACATTGCAGTTTCTTGTTATTCTTCTGCCTCACTGAGCGCTGAGACGAAAACTAAACTCAATCTGTCATTTTTCCATCCAGTACAGACGTCACGCTGTATTTTTCCCGACGTTAAACTCTGCTTTGCCGGTTGTAACGGAGACACGTGATCGAAAAAAAGTCACGTGACACTCCGAATATCCGTCATTGCCACGCCGTGTATTTCAGAAGCCGGCGTACGACTTTTCTGAAGTTAAATGGGGAAGAGAGTTTCGTTGTTATTTAAATATCGATGATTAATTGCAGTTTTTATCGCCTGCATCAGAGAAATTAAAAATTATTTAAATATTTAACGTATAAAATTTCTTGAATGGAAATCTCGCTGTTGTGTATGATTACGTAACATGTTTATAGGAAAAATAATAAAACCAGCCGTCATAACCGGTCAGACATACAGTTTATCACATATCCGGATGTAACCATCTGCATCGTGATTGACTTTTATCCTGCGTCCAGTTGATGATTTCTTCCACCTTCTGTCCGGTTAGTGAGGCCGGAGTCACTGCTAGCGTGGAGAGCGGTGGTGAGGAGCTCGCATCCACGCCGACTCGTGCTGTTTCACAGTTTTGCGATGGTGGAAATATGACTTCATGACACGACACACACCCTGCTCCCTGAATACACAGTGTGTATCGTGGTCTTTATTTCTGCTGAGATTTATTTCTAAAAAAAAAAAAGTGACAGCCGAACTCCAGCGACTTCATTTTAAACAAGTCTCTAAAACCCACACCGACAAAGCAAAACATTATTATTTAACCAGAAACTATTTTAACGGTTTTAAGCTCTGCTTGAGTTTCAGCTTTTTCCTGTGAGAGACCGAAAGTTGATCAAAACCCATAAAAAGGTGGCATAATATAATTTGGTGTCAGATCTGTGTAATATTGCCGGTTGATCCGTTACTGATATATTTCTGATCTAATGATTACAGTGTGATACGAGGTCGTGTGTTTTATATCTGAAGAGAAATTCTGTAACTGAGAAAATCCATTTAGATGATATTTTGCGATTTTATTCGGTTGCTAAACGGCATCAGTCTCAATAGTCAGGTTTTATTTTAAAAGATTTAAAGCGGATATATTTGTCTGCCGCTGACAGAAACGAGAATTTTTAGTAATATTTTATAAATATTCTGTGTTGTTTATCACAATGTTAACTATTGTAACCTTTCGGGCCACGTTAATGTAAATACACAGAATTTTAGTGTCATTTTTAGTGTAATGTGAAATCGCATGCATCTGTTTTTCGCTCACTTTGAATGATGTGTGTGTGTGTGTGTGTGTGTGTGTGTGTTTAGCTTGTTTTTGTTTTTGTCTCAGGATGTGAGGATTTAAGAAAACTATTTACGATTAGTTGAATGATATAAATTCCCAAATATCACTTAACACAATCTTCATATTGCTGCTTACACTTTAGTGTGTAAAGTCAACAGAAACACGTACAGCAAATCCGAATAAACGTATACAACTTATAAAAATGAAATAAAGTTTTGGTTTTAAAGAAAAATAAAGACATTTTATTTAAGTGACAAATCTGGCCGAGTGTATTAGTTTTTTAAAAGTGAACATTTCCTATTATTTATAGCTTTTTTGCTGGGCGCTGGATTTGAAAGATTGTAGAATTTCAATGTTTAGGAAATGCGTTTTGGTAAGGAAAATGTCCACACACACACACACACACACACACACACACACACACACACACACACACACGTTATTGCTCCTCTCTCTCCTCTTGCACTGCGTCTAGATTGCGTTACGTGTAACACGGTGTATTGTCTTGTGATTTTCAGGTCACTGTAAAAGCGCCGCGTTCCAGCACACCGAGCTGTGATTAAACACCGACGCTGACCGAACATCTCGAATGCTCACAGCCGGACCGGCTCCGAACAGAACCGCAACGACGGACCAGATTTCACAATAAACAAGCGATGGCCAGTGCCGGGTGTTTTTATATGGATCCATGGCGTTGAGTTGTAACAGTATTTTGATAAAGAATAATAAAAGTGTTTTAAATGAAGCGTGACTCTTTTTTTTTTTTTTCCATTCTGAACACCGTAGTTAGTCGTGTGCAGTTACACAACATGCTGCAGTACACCGTGCAGTGATGTCATCGTCGTCATCGCCGTCGTCATGGTCACGTGAAGATATGGTCGGCGCACGTGTGCAGTTTGTGTCGGGTTTTATTCTCGAGCTTTCAGGACCTTATTCTGAGAGAAGACACGACTGTTATGTGATGAATTTTCATCATCGTGTTGTTTTGTAAAGTTTGTAAAACAAAAACAGCATCGAGAACACTAAAGCGCTGAACCTGTGTAGAAGTTTTCATATAGAGTAGGCAGTGACCACAAAAAGAACGTGAAATATCGACACGTGACCAGTTCTACTTCAGTTAACCCTTAAACGTTCTTCGTGGAACCCTACAACAGCGTGTTATTCCATCAGAGAGCGTTCCCCATCAGCAGAGCTGTTTTAACAGGAGAAGAACCTGTATTTATCCAGCAACCCCTTCAAGAACACTTCAACAGCACTTTTTATAAACGTGTACCAACTCCTCACAGGTTCTAGCTGCTAAAAAGAAAATAATCAGCAGTAGTTTAGAGTCTATACTGCACACTTACCCTAACAACACATACCCTCTTAGAAGAAATGGTTCCTCAAGGGTTCTTTAAGGGATCATTGAGTTCTTAGCTTCCAAAAGGGGTTGTAATATTTTATGAGTGTTTTTGTGTTCATTTTTTGTTCTTCTGACTTTGTGCATAATTTAAAAAAAAATGAATTTTTTAATTGTTTTAACTAAAGAGCTACACTTAAAAAGTGACCGGGTTCTTTAAGGGGTTCTTTGGATTGTTGAGGGTTCTACATGTTTTCCTACATCATGCCCCGTGTTCCTGGGAAAGATTCCGGAGCCACACTGCCACCCTGACCAGACTAAAGTGCTTACTAAAGATGAATGAATGAATGAATGAATGGATGAATGGTTCTACATAACACCTAAGGGTTATGGGTTCTCTCAGAGAACCTCTAAGGGTTCTAATAGTTTAAGATTTTACGTGAGATTGGAGCGTTGTAGTTTACTTTGCACTGTAATAGATAATATTGTGTTTTTTGTTGTGTCTTACTGGCACATCTGATTGGAACAGCCCAGTGAAGGAGGTGTGGCCTATGTGTCAGTCGCAGTGAAGGAGGTGTGGCCTCTGTGTCAGTCTCAGTGAAGGAGGTGTGGCCTATGTGTCAGTCACAGTATAGGAGGTGTGGCCTCTGTGTCAGTCACAGTGAAGGAGGTGTGGCCTCTGTGTCAGTCTCAGTGAAGGAGGTGTGGCCTCTGTGTCAGTCACAGTGAAGGAGGTGTGGCCTCTGTGTCAGTCACAGTGAAGGAGGTGTGGCCTCTGTCAGTCTCAGTGAAGGAGGTGTGGCCTCTGTGTCAGTCTCAGTATAGGAGGTGTGGCCTCTGTGTCAGTCTCAGTGAAGGAGGTGTGGCCTCTGTCAGTCTCAGTGAAGGAGGTGTGGCCTCTATGGATTTAAAAAATGATCATGAACAGTTCCAGTTATCATCACTGTACTAATCTGAGAATTGAGTAATCAGTAGTCTTACTGTATCTGCATTTTAAACAAATGAAGTGGCGAATGTTAGGCAGCATTATCCCACACTGCTCTTGAATTCTGGATTGTGATTGGTCAGAAGGTGTTGATTAACTGTCTATAACAGCAGCTCTGACAGTAGCACAGATGCAAATCACAGGTCTATATTAATGCTCTCGTTCTAATACATTATCGTTTCTATAGTAACAGCTCATTCACAGGGACGTGTACAGCGAACGCTCCACTGATTATAAACAGATTAAAATATGTGTGAAATTGTTAGCATGGTCAGGTTTTCTGTAAGGAGAGGAAGGAAGGAAGGAAGGAAGGAGTCTCCAGTGTCAGCGCTTTGTAACAGTCAGAGGTAAAGCTGTAACTTTAAGTTTTCTGACATCTTCAGGACAGACGAGTTTACGCTTCTTTGCAATAAAGAGAGGCTGGTGAGGGAACGACTGTTTATCGCTGCTGTAACGTAAGTGAGAACAGGAACTAGTTTCATGGACGTTTCATAACATTAAATATAGCGGGTAAAAAGTTCACTGTTTGCAGACTGCTGTGGTATAAGTGGAATAAAACACTGTAACTCTGGGGTGGTAACAGTAACTGCTTACTCACACCACCCCGTCACGCAGTATTTTCTGTAACGGTAGACGCAGTGTTTATTACATATTGAGTTTTGGGATAAATGTTTTTCTGGTTCTGTTAAGAGCTTTACACAGAGTGTAAGAATCCACTTTACACTCTGCTCCGTAGCTCTAGTGCAAATCTGAAGAACATCAGACACACAGACTGCTTGGTGTTTGTGATAAAGGTGAAATGTGGTACACTGATTCTTTCACCTTATATCTTTAATGTGTATCTTCATGCTGGACAGTGGAACATCTCAGATGCATCTTTCCTTATCCTTTTTTTTAAAAAACAAACAAACAAACACCTGATTCATCTGAAAGAATGAACATCCAAGTAGCGCCAAATTTTACAAGCATTTTCACACTCACACTGGAACAAAGTATGTAATTAACCCTCTAAGCCTCTTTTTCCTCTCCCGTCTTTTCTTTTTAGGCTTCAGGAAGCAGCTTGGTTTGCGTTGCTAAATGTTGCAGCCTAAGAAAGTGGCTTTTCTCTTTTGTGCTCTGCCGGCTGACTTAAGCCTAAATCCATGAGAGATCAAGGGTTACCAAGGTGCTGCTGAGACACACAGGCCGAGCGAAGCCTCATTTCCTATGCGCACTAGGTGACTGAGCGAAGGCAGAGCTCTGGGTTTGTTTTGCTTTGTTTTTTTTTTCTCGTAATGGCCGCTTTGTTCTCGCTACATGCCCTCCGTGATTTGTGAAAATTTTGCACAAGCTGGCGCAGGACGGCCCGAAAGTCTCAGCTCACAAATATAAGCTGTAGCGAGTGCTAAGTTCAGCATTAACTTGTATTCTAACAAGATTAAAATATATTTGTCCTGGAGATTAGCATGCTTAAGTCCTCCTTTTAACTTTCCCAGTGCACTTTGATCTGCGTGGTGCGGCGAGGGCTCGGCCATCGGCGAGCCGGGTGTGAAATTAGCCTGATGTCGTCTCCATTCTTCACCTTTGCCTCTGCTCACCGCCTTAATTATATTTTCGCCACTGAGCTCTCGGGCTCTTCATTGAATATTCAGATCTGAGCAGGAAGCTGGCCAGAAACTATGGATAAATGGCTCAGTGGGGGAGGGGTCACGACGCTGCCCCTTTTGTACGGGGGCCAAATGGGGGACGTCAATACTTTTTCTGATATGTATTTTCTTTTGGAGCGTGGCTGGCCTTTGGCTCGGCTGTTTGTTGGAGTTCAGCTCGGGGCATGCGTGTGGATTTGATGAGACGCCTGGATTTTGGAAGGTATGCCACTTTGGGAGAGGTTTTTTTTTCTAAATGACAATAGGACTGTCAGGACGGGTTGACGTGAAGTTTTGGGATTTGTGCTTAGACATTTGGAGTCAGGTTTTCAGATCTGTTTCTCTCTCTCTCTCTCTCTTTCTTTTAGATTTCTTTCATGTTGAGAATCAGAATCAGACTTAGGAACACTTTGTTAAAGTTTATTGTGGTGAAAAAAAATAATAAAAAAATTAAAAAAAAAAAAAAAACAGGAAATCACACCACGACTTTGTATCTAAAGACACTGCTAATGGCACAATACAACAAAACCTAAATCTGCTTAAAGGTCTTGAACATCAGCTTTTGTCTGAACCCAGTTTGGTTGAAGGTGAAAAGGTCGAAACATAAAACTCTGCAGAAAAGTCTTGAGCTCTGCTGCTGAATCTGGAGGTGATGAAAGGTTTCTAGGAGAGATAGAGAGAGAGAAAGAGAGAGAGACGGAGGAGGAGGAGGAGGAGGAGAGCCACCTGCGAGCCGTGAGGGAGGGAGCTTTGACCTTCAGCCTCTCTTTACGCTTTCCAGAGAAGCTTGGAGTCGCTGGCCACTTCCACGTTGGCGAATAGAAATGCAGATGAGATCCTGCTGCATTGAGGAAGGCAGGTCAATGCTGCGAAGGCTTTCTCAGAGCTGCTTCTCGCTGCCCTTTTTGTATCGACTCCTATTCAGTTCTACAACTTTTTTCCCCTTTGCACGTAGCCTGTTTGTGGAGGACGTGTGTAGATACTCATACGTGATCTCTACACGCTCCAAGTCTGTAGCCTTCCTGTTGAAGTTTCTATCTAATGCATGACCATGGCTCCTGTATGACACTACTTTCAGTCGTGGTTTTTTTTTTTTTTTTTTTTTGATGTGTCTGTTTTTGAACATTTAAAAAGAAAAATGGTTCATGGTAGATCGTTTAGAAGTTCTTCAGCAGAGTTTCTTTCTGTGATGTATGACCCTGGCTCTTACATGACACCATTTAGGAGCTGGTAGTCATTTCCTCTTCTCTAGTTTCTGGCTTAGCTTTGTTTCATCCATTACTTATTTTCAAGTCCTAAGAAGAAATACTCAACTTTTTTTTTAGAAGTTGTTCGGATTGTCTCACCAGCAGAACTTCCGAAGGTGCCACCGTAACCTGCAAACTTTCTTCAAATATAAATATGAAGAATTTTTATAAAAAATCCACAAAGGTCTATATGTAGCCTTCATCATTCTAGGTCTTGATTCTTGTAGAGATTAAACTTTGCGCAGCTTCATACACACTTTATTAGTGTCCGGTTATTAATGAGACTCAGGACACAACAAATGAAAGCTCACAGTTTGGTGTGTTAAGCTCCAGACTTGTCTCCTGCTCTTACAGTTAGAAAAGGTGTCAGACTTTCCGAGTCTTCAGGTTTGCTTGGACAGGTGAAGATTCAGGATCCGCGATTCATTTCACAAGAAGTTCAGACTCCAGTTACTTGTGTTTTAGCACAGTTAGCACAGTTAGCACATTTAGACTGATTACATTTGAAAAGGTCAGAGTAGAACCTGTGTTAAAGTTATAGTTGTAATGTAATGTCGCTGTTTGGTGTCGAGATCACAGCAGTGTGGGGTTTAAAACACTGACAGTGTTTATAATAAACGCTAAAAGCACAGGGTTAGTTAGACTTCTTTAATTCATTTCACCTGAAACAGTGTTGATGTTGGACGTTGATGGCTAATCCCTAACCCTGTCCAATTCAAGTAGGCCTTATATTTATAATATGTCTTTATGATTACATGCTAGCCTTATAAACCAACCCGACCTTTAAACCACGGAAGCTGTAATTAACCTAACCCCGCCCCTTTCTTACCCTCAACCAATCAGAACCTTTCATATGAATAGGCTCGGGTGAGATCTTAGCAACTTGCAACCATACTGTAAATACATGAATATTAAAAAAATTAAAATATGTGATAGAAAAGTAATAAGGACTGTCACATTTATTATTATGATGTTAATTATGATGATTTTAAGTTAGACAGGAAGTTACGTATCTGTGTCGCTGTCGGTTTATAAACGCTGATTAAAAGCTCCGGGTTTATTAGATTAGGTTAAATGAGTTTATGTGAAATTTTCTGGACTGGTTTTGAAGTTGGGTTCAATTCAAGTATAAATAAATAAATAAATAAACACACACACACACACACACACACACACTAAGCAGTCTGTATTAATGCACGCTATAGCTTACATGCTAACCTGATTTAGCAATCTCACACTGATCCCAGCACAGGAAATCAGTTTGGTTTCAAATGAAGTTGTAATTAACCTAACCCCGCCCCTTCTCCAAGCACAACCAATCAGAGCTTCACATACGTGTTAGATTGAGTTGTGTACAAACAAAAAAACAAACAAATCTATATAAGTGATCTGTTCAGGAGAGACATTGCTGTTGTCTGGTTTCTAAAATTGTGTTAGATTTAAAACTGAACATATTTAATGTGTCCGCTATGGCTTCTAATGTAGCTGTTATTAACTGTGATGATGATGATGATGATGATGATGATGATGATGATGATGTAACAACATGGGGTTAAGCTTCGTAAGAATTTGTAAAAAGCCAACTTGTTCAGTAAGTGAATAGAGTGTAAAAATGACAGGAAACAGCTGGAAGCCCCGCTGCTGGAATTTTACTGTCACTTTACAGGAAGCTTTTATTTACAGCGTTAGTAAGAAGAAAAGTGCAGTAACTTTCTAAAGCGCATTTAACACAAGCAGAGTTGATCAGATAAGGCAGATAAGTCATGCCTGTAAACCTTGTACATCTGACCATCAGCTCGTATGAAATCAATGAAATCTTTTTTTTTTACTGGTTTGATTTTCTGTAAGTTGCGCGTGAGTTCAGGATTTAGTTCCTTGTTCAGTGTTCAGTGTTCAGTGTTCAGCTTGAGATCTGCGCTGCTTAATGTTTAACACTCAGCGTTTTCCTAAATATTAGAAACATAACTTCCTAAATAAAGAGAATGAACACCATGACCTTACAAATAAGCCTTGTTTTATTGACTTATTCATCCAGTTGGATTTAATGCCACAAATAAACATGATACAAATTATGTACATCTTTTTTTTTTAAGAATACTTCCAAAGAAAACCACATGAAATTTTACATTTAAAAAAAAAAAAAAGAAGGGAAAAGAAACTTAAATTATCTCATTCTGTTTTATATCCTTTGTAGATTCTGCTGTAAATTGTTTCTTTATAGGCCTATAGATAATGAAGAGCACAGTTTCTCATAGAAAAAAAAACAAAACAGAACAAAAACAAGTTCCTCTCAGAACTTTAAGGCAAAGTGTGTGTTTGTTTGGTGAATGGATCCATCATACACACTTTTTTTTTTTTAATTATTATTTTTCCTCCCAGAAGTTACACCAGGACGCAGTTCACACTAAATAAAAGGTCACAATTTGGTTTCTTCAACTGTTCTTGTCTCCTAGTTATTGCATGATGACATGAAAAGAAAAACATCGTGGGAACAAATACAAATTCGTAGAAAATCTCTTGTGTAGAAAGTGACACATGGAGAAAAAAAATGAAGCCGAGGAATTTTTCTGACTGAAATCTGATCAAGTCGCAGATGAGATCCGACTCCGCTGTCTGAGAGAAGCCTTCATGCTTTTTTCTTCCAAATTATGAAAAAAAAAATCACACTCAACGAGCTAAAACACAAATCTAGGATATTGCTTTGAAAAAAAAAACGCACAGAAAGAAAAAAATACGAGTTTAAAAATAGGAGAAATAGAGAAAGAGAGATGAAAGAAGAACGAAAAAGAGGGATTGGCTGAATTTGTGAATGAATTGAGCGACGCAGGAATGAAAGAAAGAAAAAAATGAAGGAAATAGGGAAGAAAAAGGAAGAAGAAAAGGAAAAAACGCATTATTGGATTGGTGAATAAAACTGAGGGATGAAAGAAAGAAAAGAGAAAAACGGATATTTATGGGTCAAGTATTTCCATTCATTATGCGACTTCGCCATTCAGTTGTCTGAACCTGAAAATGAAAGAATTATATTAATATCTGTATGACAACACGATTTCACGCAAAAAAAAACAAAAATAAAAATCGTAGGACTTCCAAGAAATCGTAATAAATGCCCCAACTGCTAAGCCCCGCCCACTGCGCATTTTTTTCGTACGAGTTCCTACGAATTTTCTCGCGCGAGACCGTGTTGCGTGCGAACATAATAATGATGTGTAACCTGTAACAAAGTTAAATAGACCTTTTGCTTATAAACCTATAAATACAGTATAATGTGTATAATGTGTACACACATCCATATGCTGTGTTACTTTAAAAAAAAAAAAATCCAGCTTAAAACAAAAATCTATAAAACTTAAAAAATATTCTTCCGGAATCATAACATTAGACATAAAACATGGAAAACGGACATAAACATATTTTTTTTTATTTTAAAATCACAGTTGCCTGAATGCAGTAAGGAAATGAAAAACTCTTTGGACTTCAGCGTGGATTAAAGAGGATCAGGAGTCAATCAGAAGCGCTTTACTTTAAATAACAACTCATAAACACTCTGAGAAAAAAAGGTACCGAAGTGAAGCTCATTGTTTCACCCGGAAGTGTGGAAGGAGTGACCTTTAATAAGACAGTTATGATTCCTAACTGGCCCGCGGTTGTCTTTTAGGCCGGAAGTGAAGCTTTGCACTAAAGGTACTGAAAGTGTACACTTGATGGCACCACTACAGCGACAGGGACTGGTACCATGTAGTACCCTTTTCTCTGAGAGTGTAGGCTACTTCATCTGTGTGGACAGCAGAGTTAATGTTTGCAACGAAAAAAAAATAATAATAATAATAATAATTAAAAAAAAAAATAAAATCAAACTCACACCACATAAAATGAAAGGCTACATAAAGGTATTGCAGAGAGATAAAAGCTCATCCAGTCCGTGTCCGCTGGTTCTCCGAGCACCCAGGCCGCTCATGGTTCAGGTCTATGCGCGCGCTATGACGCGTTGTGATCAGTCGCTGTCTGATTTGTCGTCCTTGGTGGTGGTGGCGTGGTTGTACAGCCCCTGCGCCATCAGGTGCAGCGCCAGACTGTTCTTGGCGCCTGACGCCTTCTTGATTTTGGCCCTCTTGTTCTGGAACCAGATTTTGATCTGGGCCTCGTTGAGCTGCAGTTCGGTGGCGAGACTCTGTCTCCGCTGCTCCGTCAGGTACCGGTTCGACTGGAACTCCGCCTTCAGCCGCTGCAGCTGCTCCGCCGTGAAGGCCGTGCGGGGCCGCTTATCCTCCCGAGACACACTCTTCTTCTTTGGTCTGCGCGATCGGGGCCCTGAACACACACACACAC
>CM040995.1:850696-865083 GCA_022985145.1 Pangasius djambal
TGTGTGTGTGTGTGTGTGTGTGTGTGTGTGACGCACTTTCACACCCCCGGAAGCTGATACACCAGCACGCGCTGATATGATAAACTTTGTGCAGTGGAGCTCTGAGCTTCATTCTGTACATTACTATCAGGACTTCAGCAGCACGCGCAGCATGAGACTTCCTCTCAGAAGGGAAAAGCCTGAGATTTCAGTTACTCTGAACCTGTTTTTACTAAAATTCTGAATTAAATATGATTCAAGTGAACACAAACACACAACACTGTTAGAGAAACAACACCAGAGAAGTTAAATGGCCTTGACAAGAAGGTCACAAACAAGAAAAACACAAACAAAAAAGAAAGAAATATTTCCTTACAGGCTATAAGACTGGGCTGTATTTCATGTAGCAGAAAACATATTATTATTATTATTATTATTATTATTATTATTATTATTATTATATTTGATTATATTCTCTACACATAATAATAATAATAATAATAATAATAATAATAATAATAATAATAATAATAATAATAATAATAATATGCTTGGAGTTAGAAATGGTGGACTTATAGCAACTTTATAAACAGCATCAGCAGCATTATGAAACGTGGTTGCTATGGTAACAGAGGAGCGCCTGAAGTGTAGAAGCGGAAACTTTTCAGTAGTAACTTATTCAGAGAGTCATGGCAATAATAATAATAATAATAATAATAATAATAATAATATACTAGCTGTTTGTGGTATGAAATGTGCACGCGCTGCATTTATAACAAATTTATAAACAATAGCAGACGCTTATAGAGTTTTTTTTACTAACTCTACTAACTACACTAACTCTACTAACTACACTAGCTCTACTAACTGTAGTAACTACACTAGCTGTGCGATTTGTGAGTTCTTACTCATAGCGTGGCTTTAAAAGCAGATAATAATAATAATAATAATAATAATAATAATAATAATAATAATAATAATAATTCTCAGACTTTATAACTTTAAACTCTCCTGAAGAATTTATTTTGTTCTTTAAAACTCCAGACAAAGCTCTCTGTCTCTCACACACACACACACACACACACACACACACACACACATTTGCATAGACATTTCCATATTTGAAAGGGTGCTGGAGTTTTTTTGGGGTTGGGGTGGGGGGTGGGTGTATGGAGGGGGTGGGGTTAACGCATCCCTCCCCCTCCTCCCCCTCCTCCTCCCCCATTCCCTCCCTCCTCTGTTTCCATGGCAACTACATTTTTATAATCGCCTCTTCTTGTTGTTATTACTGTTTATAAACTTTACCGGAAGTGCTGCGCGTGCACGCTTGTACGCGGAATAACCACTTCCGGTTTGTTACCGTCGGTCTGAAGTCAGTGATGTGAGATTTCTCTCTCTGGTGGAATAACGGGACATGATTTATTACACACGCAACACCACGTCGTGTAGTTTAGAAACAGGTCACGTGAGAAAAAAAACTTGTTATTCATAACGTATCGAGTTTGTTTTGTGTGTTTACATTTTATCATAACTATATTTCCCACAATCCCCCGTCTTTTGTGTATGATTCCTTTTTCTCTATTTGAAGAGCATTATGAAGTGATCTAATAGCTTTATAGCTTCCAAGCTAACGATTAGACTGAAGCACCACAGCCTCAGTTTCTCCGTTACGACCTGAAATGTCGTTTGACTTGATTACGACATCATTTACACTCTAAACTGGCATAAATAAATAAATAAATAGATAGATAAAGTGTGATTTGAACCTGAGAAAAGCTCGAGCCCTAATAATAATAATAATAATAATAATAATAATAATAATAATAATAATAATAATAATGTACACAGCTTTTTTTTGCGCCGGAACTTTTGCTGTGAAGCGCAATTTAATTCTGTACATCACCTCTATAAAGTGCTTAAGGATATTTCTTTCTAAAACAGCAATATTCTTCATGAAAATTAATCTCATTTAGCACAAAATGTCTGAAGCCTCGACACCCTTCAACTCCATTGTCCAACAAAAATATGCTAATGAAATATTAACAAAGACCTCGACCGAACAAAGGCGCTAAACTTGGCTTCGTTTCGCACAAACTGCCCAAAAATGCTCTTTTATTTTTATTAAACATCATCTACTGCTACACTCTGATCGAAAATCTTCAGCCAAATACTTCCTTTAGCTATAAGCAGTAATAACGCATCACGACCGTCAGATATACACTGCTGCTTTTAATAATAATAATAATAATAATAATAATAATAATAATAATGTAACTACATTTGGGTTTTTGAGCATATTTAAAGTCTCCAATCTCTCCACACTGTTTAGTCACAATTTTATAAAATGTAAATAAACATAATAGTTTGTATCTCTTTTAAATGCATTTTATTGTAAACTGCTTCTTTCTGAAGCTTCTTTCTAAAAAAAAAAAAAAAGAAAGTGATTTTTTTCCTTTTTTTAATTCACTTTCAAAAAGTAAACTCGTGCTGCATGGCTGCTAAAATGGCCTCACAAAGGTTTAGTAAATTTCCATCTGATTATGTTCCTAATGTTTCACAGAGACTCGGAGAAACTCACTGCAAGCAACTTTATTATCTTCTTTTCTGTAAAATGTGTCGCTAGACATCAAGTCTTTTTACTACGAAGAAAAAAAAAACATTTTAAAACCTAATCAAATTTATCTGCATGAAGATTTACATAAATGTATAGATCTTCTTTAATCCTGGGTGGTTGTGTGATTTATGCAAAATTTTTGCTCGTTTTAATCTTTAAACCTTATGATTTTAGAAATTAGGAATCATGAATAAAATGAAGATTCAGACACGAAAGAAAAGCAGAGCAGGTGCAGAAACCTCTCGGATCCGACAATAAACACGAACTGAACCGCAGCTTCGGAGCCGATTCGGGTTTTTTTTTTTTTTTTTTTTTTCCTTGTAAATTTTCCCACATAATGATTTAAAAGGTCTTCCCAAGCTTCTAGGCTGTTTTTGTTTTCGGAGTAAATTCAGTAAAGCTCGTGATGGTTCAAACAGAATTAGCATATTCCTAATTGTTGACTGTGAAGTGTGTTACTTTGTTATTAACGGAAGTTTTTTTTTCCCCCCCGATTTTTTTCGGATGTTTTTGTTCGTCGTCTTATTTACACAAAAGAAACGCATGCAAAACTCATGCAAGCAAACTTCAAAAGATGATGATTTTGTTCTGTAATATATACTTTTATAGAATTTGAAATTTGACCTCTCATGCACTAAAGGTTAAAGTGCAATAAATTTACGGTTCAGTGTAATATTTTATTCTTAATGTGTTTAAACTCGTGCAAAAATAAATAAATTAAAAAAATAAATACAAATAAATTAAAAAATCTCATAGTTTTTATTCTGAGTATTATATTTCCGAAATGAACTCTGACCTGATGAGGGTCTGTCCGAGTATCTGGTGCAGTAAACCCAGGCTGGCCACAGCATCGGCTGGTTACTGGGCGAGTTTGCGCACTGATCCGCGCCGCTTTCCGCCCCGGGCTTCGAGCCGCTGACGGCGGGGTTTGAAGCTCCTTCGCCCGACCCCGGTGATCCTGCTCGGTCTGTGTCGGTCCCCGCCTCTGAAGGACACCGGTTCTCTCTCCCGGACGCGTTGATGTCGCTGCGCTCTGTGGCGTTGACGGCGGCGGCGCTTTCTTTCCTGCGTCCGAAGTCCGGGCGCAAAATGTTGTCGATGTAGAAGTTGGTGATCCGGTGCAGGTTTCCGGGAGGCTCGAGCAGAGGCAGGATGGCTCGGTTGGATTCGTCTCCTGCATCTCTGCTGCTCTGATCTTTCTCTTCCATCCTGAAAGTCTCCTTAACCCCTTTCTCTCCCGCACGCAGGCGAGCGCTCCCGACTTCCAGTTTTTTTCTTTTTCTTTTTTTTTTTTTTTTTAAATAATTTCCTCTTCTGTATATATATATTTATATATATTTTTCTTCAGTTAAAAAAAAATTAAAGTGAACGACAGTAAAATGAGAGACAGAAAAAAAAAAAAAATCTTTTTTCTGGATATTAAATGCCACCCGAGCGCTTCTTGTGCGCACAAAGAAAAAACATAATTATAGATTTTAATTCCACAACGAGCTCCAAGAAGTAGTTCTTAATAATATTGGAGGAATGTTATTATTAAGCCAAAGAGATCCTGCTAATAAGAGCAGTAGTGATAATAGTAATAATAAGGCCGCTGTAGGAGCCGGTGCTGTAGTCGCGCCTCAGTGAGCAAATAACGGCTAAATAAAGAGCTGCCAACTGGCTCTCAAATACTTTCACTACGGATTTTTTTTTTTTGTTCTTATTTTTAATACGAGGCTCCCGTGTGACGTCGCACTCCCGTATCCTAGACACGTGCCTCCTACCAATAAGGAGACGCCATTTGTGTCACGTGAGCCGGTGACTCCGCTAAGTGACAGCAGCTCAGCCTCGCCTAGGTTCCATCATTTAAAGCTACAGGAACCTAAAGCCGTGAATTAAATTAGCATACGCTACAGGCTCGCGCTGCGTACAGGTGATTAGCACGAGACTTCTAATAATAAAGAGAAATTAGCTAAGCGGGTCCTCGCGCTCACTCATTAGCAATCTTATACCATAATATAACATCGGTCATATATCATATACCTAATATAATACCTGTAATATAGCATCATACAGCGCAACATATTCATATACTGGTGACAAGTCAAAGGTTAATTGTCATATTTGTCACGTGTCATAGCGTATTGACCCTATGATGTATAGTTCGTACATAAACTAGGTTTAATATATTCAAAGCTAAATCAATGATCTGATCTAGACTTAGGGTTAGCATATTTATCATATATTCAATGATGTCATAGTATAATGATCATATTTTGGCCAGTATGGGACATACTGGTCATACAAAGCTTAATATATTGGTCATATGTCATCACATGTGATCCATATAACCTATTGGTCATATAGAGGGCGTTATAAAGCCTTGATCATGTCACCAGTAACTCCCTATGTATATGATTAATACGTGTTATATATATAAAACATTTGTCATATAACTTATTGGTCATAAGTATAGAGCTATCTATCTATCTATCTATCTATCTATCTATCTATCTATCTATCTATCTGTGACATTAAATGTGATCCATATAACATATAAGGCATTATAAAGTCTTGGTCATATGTCATAACACATGAGTAATAAAACGTATTGGTTACATAGGTTATTACACATTGCTCTATACATATTGGTCATAACATAATGCTAATATAACTTATTGGTCATATATAACTTAATATGTTAGTCATATAGCATGACATGTGAGCCATATTAACATGTTGGTCGTATAGAGCATATAGTGCGTTATATGCCATAGTTCATTAGGGGATAAAATGCAGTGGACATATATGTTATTACACACCGGTGTATACACATTAGTCATATAAGATATTGGCCATATCAGTCATATGTGCCACCTAAATTATTTATCATATATAGCTTAATGTATGTTGTACGTCATTACATGTGAGCCATATTAACACACTGGTTATGTATAAAGTGTTATAAAGTCTTGGGCATATGTAATATTTCTAATGTGCTATGACACATGAACGAGATCCGTATATAGTTTCTGGGTCATATGTCATGTTTGTCATATAACATATAGATGACGTGTAATGTGTTATAAAGTCCTGGCTACATGTCATAACACATTAGTGATTGTTTATATAGGTTATTACTGGTCATATATTAGTCAAATATCATAACATATTAGTCATATAATTTATTGTCATTATATGAAACGCATTAGTTGTGTATGTTATTACACACTGGTGTGTACATTTCGATCATATAACATATTTGTCATATGATGTATTGGACTAACAGAGGTTGTTGGTCACGGATAGGCTAGTGCGTTAGAAAGTCTTGGTCACATGTTATAACACGTTAGTGATAAAGCGCATTGGTCATATATGTTCTTACACACTGGTGTAAACATTTTGACCACATATACTGGTCATATGTCATTACATGTGATCTGTACTGAGGCACTGGTCATGTAAGTGTTATAAGGGCTTGGCCTTATGTCATAACATATTAATGATAAAACACTTACACACACACGGTCCATACATTTTGGCCATATAACCTATTGGTCATATGGCATAACATATTACATATTAGTTGTATATAGCGTAATATGGCATGACACGTGAGCCATATTAACATATTGGTGCATTTTAAAGCCTTGGTTAAATGTCATAACACACTGCTTCTTATATTTTGGTCATATAATATATTAATCATATATTGGTCATATGGTGTAACATATTGGTGATATAATTGGCCTATTATGACACAGTTCTGTCATAACCTAATGGTCATGACACACTGGTAATATATAATGAATTGATCTTACGTCATGTCACACTGGTCCTTCACACCATATCATCTCAGAGCCTGTTGGTCATAATATACATCTTATACATGCAGTATATCGCATAACACACTCCGGTTATAAACCCTCATTAACAACGAGCCCGAGTGACTCGTGAGGTCTTCTAAAGCTTAAGTTATGAAATCCGCGTTGCTGTTTTATTTATTTCACTTCAGCAATTTTAAAAGGTGTATGAAGAGCCGTCACACTCCAGCGCAGAGTAATGCGGGGCTGAGCGGCCTGCGCGCTGCTGGTGGCGCTTTAAAAGAAACCAGTGATGCGCACCAACAGCGGCCAAATGAAACACACACACACACACACACACACACACACACCATGCATGATGAGAAATACACAGCCTACAAAATGCACAAGCAGCAAAAAAAAGTCCACACTGCTGAATTAGCAGCTCCACCGCTTGCTGGAACTTCCTCCTGGGTTCCTCTCCTCCTCTGATTCCGCGCGCTGGTTTTGCGACCTGTGCACTTTGGCAAAGAAATTTCTAATTCTGACAATCTGACAGGGTCTGAGAGAGAAATTCAACACCGCTGGTGTTAGCTCAACACTACAAGACTTAACACTTTAATTAGCTTGTATAGCTAGGTGTCGTTAACTGTAATGAGAAAGGACGCAGCTTAGAAGGATTCATTATTAAAATAAAATGCGCGAGCTAATCCCCGGCCTCAGCCATTCATTAAAAATGCACCGTGTGAAATGTAATATAGTGCTCATATATCATGGTTATATAGTGCTCATATATCATACGTCATGGTTATATAGTGCTCATATATCATACATCATGGTTATATAGTGCTCATATATCATACGTCATGGTTATATAGTGCTCATATATCATACGTCATGGTTATATAGTGCTCATATATATATATATCATGGTTATATAGTGCTCATATATCATACGTCATGGTTATATAGTGCTCATATATCATACGTCATGGTTATATAGTGCTCATATTTATATATCATGGTTATAAAGCTATAGCATATTAACCAATTTACAGGAACTTAATGCAGATTCATGCTGAGATGAAACCCCCATTTTAAATTTGAGTCACACAGGATGTGTTAATGTTCATATGCAGCTGATTGACAATGAAAACATCTACACACATGATGGAGCTGCGAGTGTGTGACCTTCAGCAGGACTCTGGAGGAAGTGACAAGCTGTTTAGGAATCACTTCTGTCTAAATGCACTGAAACTGCTCTGAAATGAGCCTGTTGTAGCTCGAGATGTTCACAAACGAGACATTTTAATTTAAAAAAAAAAACCTCTTAAACAGTCTTTAAGGAACAGCAGAAGTTTCCACATGAACTTCCACTTCTCACTTTCTCATATCAGTGTTTCTAATATCAGTGTTTCTCATATCAGTGTTTCTTATATCAGTGTTTCTCATATCAGTGTTTCTCATATCAGGGCTGGAAAATTCTAAGCATAAAGGGTTAACTCAAGTTTTACAGCTCAGTGTTCACTAAGTAGTCATCAAATAATCTACTTCTAAAAAACACAAACACACACATCGAGAAAATTGTAACATTTTTGAGGTTATTGTTTGTCGAGAATCAAAATAAAGAATTAAAAGAAAGAAAGAAAAATAAAAATCCATTTTCACCTCAAATGAATTTCCAAAAGAGTAAAAAAGCACATTCTGAGTCCTGATGAGAGATTTTATCTCCTCATAAACACATTTGTATGTTCTTTTCGCTTTTCTTTTTTTTTTGGCATTTTTTTTTTGTTCTCTAATTAATAATGTAAATCTTTTCTATGCCTGTATTTCTCTGAAAATAAGAATCACAGAGTGATAAAAGACAAAAAAATGCCTAATTGAGTGTATTGTGTATTGTGTATTGCCCGTTTGTTAATCTTAACACAATATTGTAATTAGCAATAAATGGCGAATTATTATTATTATAATAATAATAATAATAATTATTATTATTATTATTATTGTTGTTGTTGTTGTTGTTGTACATTTAGAATTTTGATGACTTTTTAAAGAATTATTTTTAAAAAACCGTTTCTGCGAGATGCACATTGTTTATATTATAATCATAATCTGGTTGCGTTCACATTGTTGATAATCCTGATTATAATTATAACTGAGCATGTAATCATATCATTGCATATTTTAAAGCAAGTGTCTGTTTACAAAAGGTTTTAATTTTCCTCATTAATGTTTCCCTCACAGCCATAACACGGCTTGTTTTAGAAACTTTAAACTCTGTCGCGGTAATTAGATCCACTCTCTTTAATCCGAGAGAAATTCTTCAGGATTAACACTTTACCACCTGCACTATAGTAACACACCATAATGCACACTATTATACACCAACACACACCATAACACACCATAAACTCTGTATTATTGGTGTATTCACAATAAGATGAATACTAACGTCACTTTGCGACTTTTCACTCCGCTTTTGTTTTGTTTTGTTGGTTTTTTTTTTTCTTCTTGTTGCTTTTAAGCTTTTTATGCCTTAATGGAAGCCTCGTGAAGATCTTTAGTCGCTCATCAAGCTCAGTTCATTCGGTAAAAATCTGAACATGGTCATAAGTTTGTGTTTTTATTTTTTCCAAAAAAATGTGGCCCGAAAAAAAAAACTGGACAGAAATTCACAGCAGCCGAAGAACAAAAGCGAAAAACTCAAATCTGCGTTTAAGAAAAGAAAAGAAAAAAAAAAGTGAAAGCCGGGTTTAATTTGTGTTTTCCTCTCTGAGTAAAGAAGGGATTTGGGCTCTTTTTTTTAGCAGCTCGCAGATCACAGAGCTCAGACTGCGACTCCATTCAGAGGCTCTCATATCGGGGTCACACTGCATCACCCCGACTTCCTGTTGGGCTTTAACACACACACACACACACACACACACACACACACACACACACACACACACACACACAACATTCGGAAACGTATGGCATATATATCATACATTTGATGTATTATATTCAGAAGTATATAATAACCCCGCCCCTCATCAGAGCCTTTACATTTCCTCTTAGTGTTCTTGAGGAAACTTGTATTATGAGTTTAATCTTTTTAAAAGTGCGTGTTTTTCACAGCGCTCATGTGCTCAGGAGGACCAGTCTGTCCAAACATCTGCATCTGACCCGCCTGTAAAGCATAAAGTCATAAAAGCTGCTCATTTCTCATTAATAAGTTTCATTTTAATATGAATTTCCTTATAAAAATCATTTCATATCATTTCATTACTAGGTGCAGAGTCGGTCTGTTGATCAGCAACAGGTCACGTGTTTTATCTTATCTTCCATCTTTTTTAAAAAAAAAATAAATAAATAAAAGTTTAATTATAGTAAACATTTGCTAAAACAGAACCGCAGCCAGATGTTCCAGCTGCTGAGCAATAAGTGCGCGTGGAGATGCTTTTATTCCTTTTTTTTTTTCATCTGTATCTGTTAGGCAGATTTGTGTTCAATAGCAGGATTGTGTGTTAAGTGTAATTACGCTCGTAGGTTTGTAAGAATTCGTACGCAAATGACAAGCAGTCAGAGTCAGGGTGAGGGGCGGGGTCAGCACTCGTAGCTCTCTCTCTCTCTCTCTCTCTCTCTCTCTCTCTCTCTCTGTTTAGATCATCCTCTTTTTCTAAAATGATGATTAGAACCCATTTGAGCTGCTTGAACCAACAGAACAGAACAGAAAATCATTTTCAGGACATCAGACATCAGAAATTCTCTGAAGGTGTCTTCGGCTTTTTCATTCTCTTTATACATGATATAAGGTTCTCTTTAAGTTCTACACTTTTCTGTCACTTGCTATGAGTAAGATCAGAGGATGTAATGTTTTCAGCTGTGTTTGTGCAAACTAGCCTGACGTAACCGGACGGTGTTGCTGGCCCCGCCCCCTGAGCTCCATTAGTTCCTGTTGGTACACGACATGATCATGTGACTGGAACTGGAACCATTGGTGCTGGAATCAGTGATCGATGTGTAAAGAAAAGTTCCTCTGTTTTTGGGCTAAAAGTTTTTAAGTAGTTCGTGCAAATGGTGGGGGATTCAAACACGTCATTAAATACATACATACATACACTAGCAGTACTACTTCATAATACTTATATTACACTACTTATACTACTACTACTACTACTACTACTACTACTACTAATAATAATAATAATAATAATAATGATGATGATGATGATGATGATGTTCACACCAATAACAAGAAAATGAAAAAATCTTCTTTAGCGTCCTGAAATATTCTACAATATTCTAACTTTAAATGTGTGTCATATCTTGTGCTTTGTATAAACAACATGTTTAGCAATATTTTATTCGTGTAGCCTAAAATCATTCGGTCAACATTCTGTTGTTTTAAAAATGCTTTATAATTTATTTTTTTAAAGGAGTGTTTTAAAAGCATGATTGTAGCTACAGTTTAATACCTGCAGTAAAAAAGATTTGACTTTAAATTCACTGAAACTCAGACAGGAAGTTAAACACAAGGCCTGATGAGTGTGTGATCCGAGCAGCACGAGGTTACAGAAGATAAACATGACGATATAAAATGTCAGAATCTTATAGATTATAGATTATAGATTATAGATTATAGCCGCCATTTTGCGCGCACGTGAGTCCATATTATAATTAGACTCTAATTATATCTTAAAGAGTTACTGGTCAAGATGCAGGTTTTAAATAAATGTGTGTGTGTGTGTGTGTGTGTGTGTGTGTGTGTAGTCTGTAGAGCATGAAAGCAGTAAAAAAAAAGGCAGAGTGTGAAGGAAAGCAGGAATGAAAGCTTTTCTCCTTGTTGTTTAGGGAAAGTTTTTTTTTTGCTTTTGTGTGTCCGAGGTCAGGCATCAGCGCCTCACACACACACACTCACACACACACACACACACACACACACACACACACACACACACACGGTAACGCTCAGTGATCATAGAAAATGGAAAATCCCTCTCCGTCAAAAGATTTTCTTCTCCTTTCTTTTCTTTTTCTTTCACCTTCTCAATCATTCAAGGTTAAAGTCAGAGAACATTTTGACGCAACATCCGCTCATGTCCTCACTTCCTGCAGCGACTAATGATGTATTTACATTTCTATTTATTTATTTATTTCACAATTCAGCAGAAGCAAGTGAGATATCTGTTTTCACTTCTTTAAAGAGCACGTGACTGGACTGTTATTTCACCATTTATTTAGTTTTCTCGCATCATAAACATTTTCATTACAAGAACATCATTTTTCCCCAAATCCTGACGTCACTTTCTACCTTTTCTCCTTAACAGACTACTTCCGGGTTGAGGACGTTACCTGCTTTCTCAGGTATCAGGTATTAATTCTGTCATCTCTACAGCTTCATGCTCTCAGGAGGAAATGAAGGTCTTTTGTGTTATAAATCATTTTTCAGTCTGAAACTAACACAAAATTGTAAAAGAATCTTCCACTTTTTAAACTAAAACTGATTCTTTTATGGAATCATGATGAATAATAAATAATTTTCTAGCAGCTTTTTAAAAAAAAAAAAAAAGTGTCAGTTCAACCAGAGAGTCCAGGATCCTTCATTTACCTGTTTACTATTTATCTTTTATTATTCTTTATTATCCGAAATATAATCACACAAAAGTCGCACAAACTTCACATCTAATCGCGATGCACACGAGAAATTTAGACTTTTAGACGTTTCACGTTATATTTACGCTCCTGAACGCGTTTTTATTTCTATTTTTTTTACATGCCTTTTATACACATGAATTGTTTGTTTGTTTGTTTGTTTGTTTGTTTGTTTGTACACCTGATCTTTATGCATAGATCATTTTTTCCACGTGATTTTTCCCCACACATTCATTCTTTGTCACATGTATGTATATGTAACGCGTATATGTATATGTGTGATTTTTTTTTTCTCGTTTTTTTACACGTCGTGCTCAGAAAGGTCGTTTTTGTTCACATATATACCACGTGATTTTATTTGCACGTGAATTTTGTTTTACAAGATTCGTTTATTTTCACGTGTAGTGTTTCGAAATGCTTTCTCACAGGAATACTTTCTTTTTCACGTGACATCACCTTATTATTATTATTATTATTATTATTATTATTACTATTATTAAGGTTGCTGTAATGTCAGAATGAAGCACAGAGACGAAACAGAGCTCACGAGTTCATGTTTAGAGGAAGTGTGTGTGCGTGTGTGTGTGTGTGTGTGTGTGTGTGTGTGTGTATGACTTTTGGCTTCAGCATCAGTCCGACATCTTTATTAATGCAGTGGAGATGAATATGGAGCTGAGGCTTCATGGCGCAGAGGAAGTGGCCTGTCTCCTCCGCTTTTTGTTCCGCGATAATGAGCGAGCCAGATGCTGGAGTGTGAAAGAGGAGTGCGTGTGTGTGTGTGTGTGTGTGTGTGTGTGTGTGTGTGAAGAGGAGGAGGAGGAGGGACATCACACCACATCACTCCTGTCCTTCATCTACACCATCAACACGTCAGGAAGTAAAACCTCTTCACCACCTCATCAGTAAGTTTTTTTTTTTAAAACAAAATATTTTCCTTTTCTTTACACTTTTCCTTTCTTTCCTCCTTAAACCTTATCATCATTCTGTTCGCCTCGAAATGATCTAAATTTATTACTTAAGCTGGAATGTACATATATACAAACTTGGCTGAGTTTCTCTAACATGAAATAGTTTTTTTTTTTTTTAACTTTATCTTCATATTTATTTTACACACAGAAATAATACTAAGTGCTGAAATATCAACTCACGCCAACTGCTTTTTACAGAAATAAAACAAATCTGTGAGGTCACTCTGTTAGCTACACGACCTCGCTCATACCTGATCACACACACACACACACACACACACACACACACACACACACACACACCTGCATGCGCGAGCTTTCCCAGCTATAACAAGATCATTTCCTCTGTATTTTTATTGTTAGTGTTTCTAAAAAACACACAGATATGTGATAGATTCGAGGTTGTATGGGACGTTGGATGATTTTATTTCAGATTTTATTTTCTCTCTATGATCCATAAACCATCGCAAACTGGCGAACAGGACGCACCGGATGTCTCTCTTTCTTCTGTCCCGTAAACCGGAATTTATTCACCTCAGAAACTTCCATCTGAAAGAGTTGGAAAAGTTTTTACATTCTTGCTTCTTTCCTTTTCCCTTTCTTGCTCTCTAAACCACGTCAGACTGATCAGTTCTCACATCAGTTTTATTTATTTTTACTGCAATTATAAAACAACAACATGTAGCACTTTATTTATGAAAACGTGTATAATGTGTATAACTTCAGGTACAATTCAGTTTAAATACAGAACAGATCTGTGAAAGTTAAAAGCTTTTTTTCTGCACTGAACCCTTAATTAATACATTTTAATGAAAAATAATTTATTAACCAAAGCGAATTCATCACCTCTGATTTTCCAAAAATTGTTTAGAACTAAATCCAAACTAAATCACTCGTTTTATTTTCTAATATAGAATATAATCTTAGAGTTTTTTTATGAGAAAAAGCCTCACAAACCTCCCAAAATTATTCATTTAAAAACAGATTTTTTTTTATCAAATATCTAATTAATCTCTCTATTGCTTTATTTACTGCTAATATAAATAAAGCAATATTTATTTATACTATTTTTTACTCTATATGAAATGCTATTTTTAAAATATATTATAAAGATTTACTTATTTATTTATTCCAAAATAGCATATTATTATTATTATTATTATTATTATTATTATTATTATTATTAGTGTGTAAGCGTCACTGGTTTCTGTTTTCTTGTTTGTTTGTTTGTTTGTTTTTCACTGAGTTCACTTTTTGTGTACACTGATTTGTTCTAACCCATTTTTGCTCTTAATATTTAATTTAAACGTGTTGTTTATTATAACCAGAAGGTTTTTTTTTATTTTTGTAGGAATTTCACAAACCCTGTCAAATGTTTAAAAAAAAAAAAAAAAAAAAAAAAAAAAA
>CM040995.1:865183-878733 GCA_022985145.1 Pangasius djambal
CACACACCTAACTACCCCAACACACACCCAGATTCCCCAACACACACCCAACTACCCCAACACACACCCAACTACCCAAACACACACCCAGATACCCCAACACACACCCAGATACCCCAACATAAACACCCAGCTACCCCAACACACACCCAGCTACCCCAACACACACCCAGCTACCCCAACACACACCCAACTACCCCAACATAAACCCAGATACCCCAACACACACCCAGATAAAAATGGATGAAGCAGGTGATATGCAGTACAGAAAACATTTTTAAATAATTAAAACTAATTTTTCAAGTAGTGTTATTTTTTTAAAGCTCATAATAAACTCAGCTTAGTGAAATATCTTCATCATTCCTCATCAAGAGGAGATTAAAGACTTATCTGTTCTGCTTAACTTTAATTTTTTATTCAATTTTATCTTTCTTATCCATTACACTGTATTCTATGATTTTACTTAATTTTATTTTACTGTTTTCATGTTTTATATTTTATTTGTATTTTATTTTTCATTCTTATTTGTTTTATATTTTATTCTTATTTTATTTTGTACTTTACTGATGATTGCTTTTATATATTTTTTTATTATTTTTCTGATTGTTTTTATTTTTATTATTATTATTACATTTTATTCATCCTTCGTTGTCTGTAAAGCACATTGTAAATTATTCTTAGGTTATTATTGGCACTTTAAATATAAAAGATTTTAGACGTATCAGTATAAATATTTTCTGTTTTTCTTGGGTTTTCCTGTAGTGGTGTTCGAAAATCTCAGGTCAACAGTCAATCTATCAGTGTGTCCTTCACCTGAAGTGTGTGTGTGTGTGTGTGTGTGTGTGTGTGTGTGTGTGTGTGTGTTGCTGCACTAAACTAAAGGTGATGGTGTTACAGATCTCTCTGTAGTTCTGTTTCTCTCGGGGTTTTTTCGCACAAACACAGGGGAAAAAAGACCTAATTACAAAGTAAAAGTTCAGCAGCACGTTAAGATTATTAACAATTGCACCTTTGACATATACAACTTTTTCATCTTATTAGATTATTCTCCATTTCACACGTGATCAGATGTTTTTCGTGTAATAAGTGTGATTGCGCGTGCAAAAAAAGCAACCTCATGTCAACAATATTTGATGACACGTGCATAAATAAATTAACGTGGAAATAAATGAATTGTGTGATTCAAAACTTGTGAAAAATTAAAAACCCTTGTGCTATACTCTGTAAAAAATTAATATTCGAAAATAAATATATGATTTACGTCTCACGTGGAAAAGTAAAGACACAAAATGTGTCTAAAAACCATGTGATTATTTACCTGCGACTTCATGTGATTTTCTTTTCACTTACAGATTCAGGAATGTTTAATTAAGTAACACTGAAGAAATCCTGAATCGAGTAGACTAGAGACGGCGCCGATCCAATACCCAGGATCAGAACCGGGCCGATACCAGAACAAAATGGTGGATCAGATATGGGATCCTGTAACAATGGCAAAGATTCGAATTGGATTTGGGAGAGAAATTTATTTTTGGAACTGGAAACGTTTACATATAAAGAGACGACTGTTTTTTTTTTCTTTTGTTAGGAATGATTTTACTGTATTTATACTTTATTATATTTATTATGTTTACAATGTAAGTGAATTTTGTGTGAAAGAGTTTAACTCAAAAAAAAAAACATTTTAAAGCTCAGTAGTTTTGAAAGAAAACAACATCAGACGGGTTTCATTATCGGCTGATACTCGGGGTATCGGTATCGGAAGAGAGGAAGCGGTTTCCTGATATTATCTTTATATTCTACAGTCCGATGTAGAACTTTTAAGGGTTCTTCATTTGTCCCTCTGCAGGAGAACCCTTAAAGGTTCCATGTAAAACCCTACAGCGGAGCGATTCCCTGTCAGAAAGGGATCCAAACTTTACAAAGAACCCTTAAAGAACCTCTTTTTTCTAAGAGTGTCATTAATATTGTCTTTAAATAGCCCTGGCTACATATTTGAAGCATTTCAGGGTTAAATATTATTAAAATCAAACTAAAATCATGCCGAGCGCAGAACGTCTCGGTTTGTCCTCCAGGCTGGGATCTCAGAGATTTGTCACTTATTTGAATGAAACAAGCCCCAGTTATATGGCATATCAGTTTTTTGTCAGTGATTTGAATGACACCGGTCTCGGTTATTTGGAGTAGCAGTCTCGTTAGGCGGCCTGTTTTGAATGACACAGGGAGCAGCCGGGGGTTCAGCAGTGCACGACGGAAAGAAATCCAGCCTTTTCTTCTCCTCGCTTACAGCTGTGAGAGTCGCAGAGGGGCCGCGGTGAGACGAAGAGGCCTAGCGAGCCTCGGGCCTAACCCACTTCATAAAGGCTCAGCAGAGCTGAACGGCCGCTTTCCACCGGCCGCTCATGAGCACCGAGGCCCTTAAGCTCCTTAAGCAGCCTTTCAGACGGGGATTTAGGTAATGGCCCAAACGCAACCTGATACTTTACTCGCACAATAACAGAAATATAGGATTCACTTACATCATGCTGCTTGTTATGACCTGAATAATCCCAGTTTTTCATTTACTCAGTGTGGCCATCAGTGTGTGGCGCATAGACCTGTGATTTCCCTTAAGTAGCTGGAGCGTATAACGTTAGATAGATCATAAACCTCACAACTTCTTCTTTTCTACTCAGTTAAATCAGAAAGAGTGTGTACAGCAGATTGTGAGATAAAGACCTCGTTAGGACCAGAAATGATCAAAAGATGTAAATAATCTTTCATTTATCAAGTCCAATCTGTGTTTCAGATGCACATGCTACCTGAATAACAGGGTTTAGCTTCTCTTCTGATCTTTGGCTTTCATTCGTACATTCGGATTTATCTCAGTTACTGTTGTTTAAACACGTTTCATCCTCATCATCATATTACATCGCCATATTTTTATAAACTCAGTCAGGTCATATATAATGTGTATATAATGTGTATATAATGTGGACATAATGTCTTACTTCTCAAGGTGGGGTCCAGGGATGCCTGATTATTTAATTAATTATATCTACTATTATGTTCTACTAGTTCATATATCAGCCTATTTGACTTAAATGACTTTAATCCGAACTTCAGCAACTCAAAAACTTATGTTAACTCAAATCTAAAGATAATAATAATAATAATAATAATAATAATAACAAGTGTCTGGCTTCAATGATTAGCAAAAATATTATTGTGCACATTTACACAATGATTTATATTTGTTTATATTTGAATATTTTATTAGTTAAATAGTTGGGTTATGTTTATAAATTAAATCTGTACTTGGGGGTGTGTGGAATATTTTTTTTTTATAGTTAAAGGGGTGCCAAAATTTTGTTAAACCCCTGGTGTATTGTGTATAAGATACATTTATGAGATAACCAGCTAAAGGTCAATAAACAGAGTACAAACAATCTAAACATTACATTTCCATCTAGTATCAGATTTGCTTTCGCTGCAGTGTGGATTATAATAATGTGGTTTAACTCATATATTACAGACGGCTTTTATAACCTTTCCTGTTTTATTATCCATTTCATTTTTTAATGGATGTGTGTGTGTGTGTGTGTTTATAGCATGTGTGTGTGTGTGTGTGTGTGTGTGTGTGTGTTTATAGCATGTGTGTGTGGCATGCAGAGATGTGATGTAAGTATTAGATTAGATATTTATAGGCTAAAATTACAGACAAAAGGTGAATAATCTTGTCATCTTTTGCCTCATTTGTTCATTAAAGCACGTAAATGTCAGACTTTTGATTTGTGCTCATCTTTAAATTTTTTAAAAGATTTTCACCCCCAGTTTGTCTCCCCTAAAAATCTCCTTTCTCTCTCTCTCTCTCTCTCTCTCTCTCTCTCTCTCTCTTTCACATGACTGAACAGGTCCAGAGGTGATCCTCTACACACCTGCGATCTGAATCTGAGAGACGCCACACTGTTAGTCTGAGCTCCGTTTATAAAACTACATTTGTAAAAGTAAGATCTGATCTCATCTTTAAGTCTCAGGAATATAAACTAGCCAAATATTGAATGCTCTCTCTCTCTCTCTCTCTCTCTCTCTCTCTCTCTCTCTCTCCTCGAATTGATTTCTGCACACGGATTTACCAAATGAATGTGGTTTAAACCCTGTGGCTGATCGTCCTTGGCTTTTAATCTCTCTTTTATTTTTGATGAACTTCTCCTGATGAGATAAAGGAGTGTGAATTAAAGAGAAAGTGCATTAAAAACTAACACTACTTGAGTCTAAAAAAAAAAAAAAACAGGCAAACATGAAACCTTTCATTTATGAAAGTGATGTCATTTAAACCACCATCACAGACCTTCTGGTTTTGAGTTTTTGAGATTTTGGCTAAAATCCATTTGATTCAAGTGATCATAATAAATATAATATAATATAATAAATATAATATCTTTAAAAAAAATGATTTCCAAATTTTTCACCCCTGTAACATAATAACTATGTTACTATATAAATAAATAACTACAGCTCCTAGGCTTGTTCCTGCTGTTAAAGCTCCCTTGTGAGTGAAAGCACTTGCATTTGCCTTCATGTTTAAAGTTGCATTTCATTTTAAAAATTGTTTTGAAAGGTTTTAAAATAATAAACAGGAAGTGATGTCATAACTATAAGTCCATTACACCGACTTCACTTTGAGAGAAGGGTTTAGAGCTGAGTATTAAATAAATAATGTTGCA
The DNA here is from genome assembly GCA_022985145.1 of Pangasius djambal. NCBI lineage: Eukaryota > Metazoa > Chordata > Actinopteri > Siluriformes > Pangasiidae > Pangasius > Pangasius djambal. Next base: position 869,890 of record CM040995.1, read on the forward strand.
TTTTGCAAAATAAATATAATAAATTCATGGTTTTCAACTTAAATGTATATTCTTTTTTATTTTAAGGATCTTTTCTGCTTTTGCTTCACTCTGATTAATCAAGTTTATGTGATTCATCCAAACACACTAGTACAAGAGTTTTTTTTTTTTAATTCAGTCAGACCTTATTATAAAAGTGTGTGTGACTTACAGAGATGTAAGAATATGTTGATGAAAGATAAGTTTAGGTGTTTATAGTCTAAAAAATGTTCATATTGAGGACGTTTCCATGTTCTGAATGAGGAAAGCTAATAAAGTGGCACCTCGCGGTTTCTAAATGATCTTCATTTAAGGAAAAAATGGACGTTTTGTTTATTTTCTTCTCTTCAAATGTCTGTTTTTCTCTGAAATTAAAGTGTTTGATCTGATAATCTTGTGCACATGGTGAGTGTGTGTGAGTGTGTGTGTGTGAGTGTGTGTGTGAGTGTGTGTGTGAGTGTGTGTGTGAGTGTGTGTGTGTGTGTATAAGAAGAGACGCTGTCCCTCTGTCCCTCTTTTATGTAGGTTAACTGCACTAATGCCTTCCTCTCAGCCGTCTATCACTTCTCCACTTGTCACATTGAGAGTATGTTGTTCTCAGGAATGACTGCCCTAATTAAAAAAGTTGCCCCGTTTCTTTTTCCTTTTTTTTTTTTTTTTTTTTTTTTTTTTTTTTTTTTTTTTTTTTTTTTTTTTTATCATAATAATCTCCTGATTAGGTCCCAACGTAAGCACTACTGTAAATCAACCCAAAGGCCATTTTTTCCCGTTTTTTTGTGCGTTGGAGGACGTGCTGCTCCACCAGGTCACATTTTGGTTTTCAATTAACGTGCTTTTATTAAAGTATAATTGTCCTAATGATATGCTCTCCATTTCTTTAGGGACTAAGCCTTTTAATTTAATTTTCCAAACGCCGTTGAACTTGAAGGCCTTGTGGTACTGAGAAATGAATTTTACATTATTTTATTTCCTGAAGAGAAAATCTAATAAAGAATTTAAAAAATAGTAGAAATAACAAGGCAGGTGTGTGATTTATGTGTGATTTTATTTGAGATGGTGACCTTATAAAGTATTTAACCCTCAGGTTTTAGTTCAGAAAAAGTATTTATATCAGTAAATTCGGTCATTTGGATTCATATAAACATTACAGCTTCTCTTTTCAAGCCTCCTCAAGCCACAGAATCTGAAATCGCAGAAGATATAGTATATATCTCATTATATGAAATTTATCTTCATATATGTTGAAATTCATATAAATATAAAAAATATTTTGTTCAGTTTCTTTTCTTTTATTCCACTTAATTCACCCGTTCTTTATGCACTTCGTAAAGCACTTTGGAAACTAGTTTTTGATGATAAAAAAAAAAAATTAAAAAAAAAAGGTGCTATATCAACAAAACATATCATTGCACATTTGTGGGTGTGTCTTTGAGTCCATATATGGAAGTCATTAAATGGGAGGTCATTAGCATATTCATATAAAAATATATAAACAAAAATATATATTTGCAAAAATATAAATATGTGTCCATTCTATAAAGAATACTCATTAGCTGTCTAGTACAGAGTAACTTATGAAAACAAGAAAAGAAAACGTTATATTCATAAAGCGGTAACACAAATGTTATAAAACTTTATAACCTATAAACTGTTGATAATGTAATAAGTTGCTCGACTCATAATGTCATGGGGTATTAAATGATTTTACTACATTATGTGCAGAAATGGAATGACATTATTGAATAAGGATGTTATTACATTATTAGCAGTTTATTTGACCACACTGTGCCTATAAAGGGGCGTGTCTTTAAGTCTCTAAAGACACGCCCACTTCTCTGCAGGTCACAGACAGACCCTCCTCGATCTCTCACAATACTGTTCAGCTCATGAATTGTTCCCATTCTGTTTGTGAAATAATATAAATTGTGAAATAACACACAGGAAGTGACATCATAACTGTATTTCCACTTCATTTAAAAAAAAACTGAGAGCAAAGTATTTAAGGATGTTGTTTATTATATGCACAGGATTTCTTGGGATTTTTTTTTTTTACTAAAGGAGCGATTTGTAATAAAACTCTCTGAGACGTGAATCACAATCCGAGTAAAAACATTACCAAGCCTTCACTTTTCCCCAAACTCACCTCACCTTCAATATTTAACCTACATGACCTTTGTGAGTTTCTTTTTAAAGAAGAGAAGCAAAGCTAAGCTCTCACACTGTAGTGAACTGAAAGGGGCGGAGCTCATTTCTGGCCCAAGAAAATGTCAACAAAAGCCCGAGATGAAGAAAATATCCAAATCTGGTACATCTCAGTATTGTAAATAATTTTAATTTTTTACGTTTTTGACTTTTTAAGGATTATTGCAGGTCTAGGAACACTTTAAAAAATGACCAACTGCACCTTTAATGAATTTAAAATAGCAATAAATTATTTCCAAAGAAGGTTTATGTCTCATTAACCTTGCTTCCCATCCGTGTAAATGTTTAAAGTCATGCAGGATTTGTTCTGTTTCAGATCATGTGCAGTTTCCAAGTCCTGGTTGTAGGACACAGTTGGACTGTCGAGACCTTTCTGGAAGTTCAGCGTCCCGCTGCTCTGTCTACATCTGAACAACAAAAGGTGGAAGAAGAGGGCCTCATCAACACCTCGAGCGGCACCATAATTAACCGACTCCTGAGGTGGATGATAACAGGCTCATGATCTCCGCAGGTAAGCCAGTGGAGCAACGCTATGCGCTCGGCTCTGCTTTCACGCTGTGTGTTATGAGCGCAGCTTCCTCTCAGGAGGCCATCTTGGCTTGGAAAGTTGGCGCAACTCCCAGAAATCTCAGCGTGAAAGGTTAACCGTGGGGGTGTCTGAATCTGAAATTGAGCGCTACCCGCTGCAGAGTAATTCACAGATCACACCATTCTCCTTCTGTGTGTGTGTGTGTGTGTGTGTGTGTGTGAAAGTTTTCAGACACGGCTAGTTGGCTTTATGATCTGTAACTTTGACCTTTAGATGACCAGCATCCTGTGATTTGTCAGAATTTACCTTATCGACTGCAGGATTGATGCATGGACATGTATTTTATTGCATACTGATAAGCCTGGGACGTATAATAATCACGTTTTGTTGAAAATTTCTCATCCATGTCCGCCATCTTTTCAGAGTTTACGCTGCCTTCAAGTCAAATATCGTAATTATGCCACCACAATGCCATAATTACGACTCAGGAACTCGTATCTGCCTATGAACAAGTTTGGGGGCGGGTCAACAGCGAAAAGTCATGGCGGCTGCTCACATGGACGTGACGCTTACAGCAGGAGGTAAGATTTACATGCAAAATTTTCTAGTTAAACTAAACGTCTTGTTGATGTTACCAAAAAATGTTTTTCTCAGTGTACATTTTTTGTCATGCCAACCAAAACCACTTGAGGACGCACTACATCGGAATCACAACCTCCAAACTCGTACACACGAACTTCTGCGAAGGACTTGAAGGCAGACTGATCCAGAAGCCACGCCCACTCCGTGTGTCACGGGATTGAATAATTGGACTGAATCCAGTGCTTAAATCCCAAACAAAATTAATGAAGCCTATGTAGGGGACTTTGAAAGAGAGAACACTCACGGGAGACGCTTGCAGAGTTAATTACTTTAAAATGATGGTGTTTTTGCTCTTAATGAAAAATTGGTGCCGCAATCAGTGAGTTTATTTATAAACACAGACAAAACTCTCATTCACATTACTTTTATTAATAATAAACAATGACAGTTATCTTTAGGAAGCCAACGCTGGCACTGGAGACTCCTTCTCCTTTGTAAGTGTTAAATAAATGTCTCTACACACAAATAAAACATTTTTAATTTGTTTATGTGGAGCGTCCGCTGTACACGTCCCTGTGAATGAGCTGTTACTATAGAACTTATTAAAAGGAGGGCATTAATGCACTACTGTCAGAGCTGCTGTTATAGAAAATGAATCTAAACCTTCTGACCAATCAGAAGCCAGAACTCAGCAACGCTTTGATATATTTTTTTGTTGTTGTTGTCTGTGTGCTTTTATTTTTCTCGCCTGCCAACCCAAATTGTACACATTCATCACTATGCAAATTTATGTGCATATTGTAACCCACCATACTAACGTGATATTTAATAAACTGTCATTTAACTCCAGACTTTTACCCCTTCATCTGTAAACATGGAAATTAGAGCGAGCCATAATTCTAATCCTCGTGTTGGCATTCGGGTCGTATTTATACTTCAGACATCTGTGCAATGTTTTATCCGTTCGTTTAATCTGATCTGTAGAGGTGACAGGAACAGCGATAATCGTTTGACATCAGTGTAGCAGGTCACATATTACAGGATTCGTGATTAATTAACGTACAACAGATCTGTGGTGTGATGTGATACTTTGCATCGTGCTGAACATGACATATTCGATTCATTTGTCCTGATATTAGCCGTGCTAACACACAGAGGGCAGAAGGTTGTGAGGTCAAATCCCAGCACTGCCAAAGAGGAACACAAGCAAGAAAAAAGGAGTTTTCAGGGGTTCATTCTTAGCTTCCAAAAAAGGGTCCTGCTTTAAACCCTTTCTGATAGAAAAACTCTCTGTTGTAAAGTGTTTCTCTAGTAAGATAACCGAAGAACCTTTAAGGGTTCTACATTTTCTAAGAGTGTACATTAAAGACCTAGTCCACATAAAGGGCCTGGTTTTGGAAGGAAGAAAAATGGAGCACCCAGAGATCAAATCATTAATAATTTAATCCAGAAAAATCATTAAATATAAATATTCAATATAAAATATGCATCTGATTGAAATTAATCAACATCAGTGCAAGTGAAAGACAACGATTTGTTCTCATTAATATTTAGTGTGTTAATGCTGAGACTCTGTTCATGTGTATTATTAATGTGCACTATTCTACACTGCCGTAATTATCGCAGCAAGCTTTATTTTAGTTTATTTACTGGATGCGAATTTCTCTCGTCATGTTGCAGTAAAGGGAGAAACGGACAGCAGTGGAGAAGATGGACGAGGACAGAGGGACAGATTAGCTGAAGGTTACTGAGAGCGCAGAACAGCAGGATGGACACGCAGTGAGACAACTGGAACTATGCCAACCTCTTTCTCTATCTCTCTCTCTCTCTCTCTCTCTGCCTGTCTCTCTCTGACCCTCTCTCTTTCTTTGTCTCTCAATCTGTGTGTCTTTCTCATGCTTGAATTGGCAGCCACTTAGAGACAAGCAGAGAGTCAGAGAGAATGAGAGAGAGACAGAAAGACAGAGAAAGAGAAAAGACAGACAGACAGACAGAAAGTTAGAAGAAAGAGAGAGAGAGAGAGAGAGAGAGAGAGAGGCAGACATACAGAGAGCCAGACAGAGAGAGAGAATCAGACAGAGACAGAATGAAAGAGAAAGAGGAGAACCAGAGAAAGACAGACAGACAGAATCAGAGAGAGAGAGAGAGAGAGAGAGAGAGAGAGAGAGAATTCACATTTAAAAAAGTTTTGCATCAAAATTGGATAATTAAGGGCTCTTCTTTTCCAAAAAAGGGTTCTACTTGGAACCCCTTATGTTAGAGAACCACTTTGTGGTTCCACCAGATGGGCAAAGAACCTTTAAGGACTGTAACTGACTGAGATAAGTGTATAATGTTCAGCATCACTCAGTATCATGCCATTCCTCATATTCCTGAAGGGTGCCAATAATTCTGCACTATTCTTTTAATTATTGTAAATAAAAATCTGCTTCAGTTTGCTTTTAATAATTAATGCTCACATGTTCATATAGACAGAGCGGCACATGAATACAAGACTTTTGGCACAATACAGGAAATATGCAGTATGTGTATATAATGTGTATATAATGTGTATATAATGTGTATATAATGTATGTATGATGTATATATGATGTATATATTACATATTGACACGTGACTCGAATAGAAACTTGTTCTACACACTGAAGCGCACCTCCAGCACAATGAGTTTAAGACAGAATCCATTTCCATTATTGTAATGACAAGTGCAATACATCCTGAAATTGAATGTGAAATCCCCGCAGATGGAGAATTAGCATCTTGAGCAGGAGTGAAGGCTGAAAGCGGGGAGCCGGAGAAGAGCTCAGGTCCTCTGGCCCTCGGCGGAAACGCATTAATCACATCCTGCCCCGATCCTGATGGCACAATTCCTGCCGGACTTTCCCAACACTCTCTAATTGGATGCTAATTAATTCATCATGTGATAGCAATCTAATCTGCCTGTTACGGCCTGATTCGATCTGTCCTTCATCATCTGCTGACCTTTCATCATCATCATCATCATCATCATCATCATCACACGTTCACGCCGATCAAGGAGCCTTAATGTCTAAATCACTTTTATCCAGAGGAGATTATTTTAGTAGAATATGATATCAAGTGAATATGACAGCACCTGAAGGACGGCCAACACGGCCAGAGATCATTGATTAGTGAATAATAAACTCCTTCATGGCGGTTTGATGACACAGAGAGAGAGAGAGAGAGAGAGAGAGAGAGAGAGAGAGAGAGAGAGAGAGGCTGGAGCAGGAGACGCACCTGAAAAAGCACGACGTGAACGTGAGTGCACAGTGGAATGGGCAGTAATCGGACTGTCACGCCATGTCAGACTGTCAGGAAAACGGATGTCAGAGTCTAATTCCGCCGGGTCACGAGGTCACGTCCGAGCACTACAGCGAGCTGTCAATTAAATGATCCAATTACGCTTCCCATTGGACGCGTTTCAGAGTTTGTCAAGGTCTTTTAGCGGTGATGTTTCAGACTGTGCTGCTGAAGGAAGGCCCCAGCTGCTGTCCAACACACACACACACACACACACACACACACACACATACACACACACCCCTTCAAATGAGTTCACATTTCATGCTGTAAAATTCTTACTGTCAGTTTCATAATGTACAAATTCCACTCGTCTTTAATAAGTACGGAATAAACCACTCTGTGTTGTGCTGTTAGAGGAAAATAATCAGCCATGATTATTATTAATAATATTGTATTCCTCTTATACCACAGTAATATGCAACGATTACGATGTTTATCTATGAAAGAGCGACACATACTTTTTATCCATTTATGGTTACATTTACATCAGCGAAGTAAGTTAGTTCCTGTTATTAAATCACAGTATGTTTGGATCTACAAAGAGCGATGAAGAATGTTCACTTCTGCTTTGTGTCAGTGGGGTATCGACCTTTTTCCAGCAAAGATTTTTCTCCAAACTACACTCTTAGAAAAGAGACTTCTTTAATTAAAGGTTCGTAGCTTCCAAAAAAAGTTCTACTTGGAATCTTTCTGATAGGAAAACACTTTGTTTAGGGTTCTGCATAGAACCTCAGAGGTACAACCGAAGAACCTTTATGGCTTCTACCTTTACACTTTGTGTACTTTGTTTGAATACATCTGGTTTCCACGTTTTATCAGGAGATAAACATAAATAATAAAAACACACAGTTCATGTCTGAAGGCGATTCTTTAGTTTAATTTGCCACTAATAAAAAAAAAAGCTCTTTACATTCTTAAAGGAACCAAAAGTGTGGGGGTTTTTTCAGCCATTGCTCCAAAGAACCTTTTCTAGATCCTTTATTTTGATCACGTACAGTTCCAGGTGATTATTTGAACAAACAGGTTCTGCTGAAGTCTACAGGTTCAGTCAGGGTTAGAAACGAGCGGCTGGTTCTTTTAAAAATAAACAAATACATAAATAAATTATTTATTTTGTTTAAATAAGTTCCATTTTCCCTCAGTATCAAAGAATACAGCAAAGATCCAAGCTGAATATAAGAACAATAAGAACAACTGGACAGCTAAGATCATAAAAATTCACATTTTGATTATAATTCCAGCTGTATGTGATATAATCCCAAGAGAAAATATTTTAAATAAAGGTAAATATGGTCAATGCTCTTATTAACCTTGTGTGAACATTCCCAAGTTTTCCAGGATTCCTGGGAATCATGCTTTTAAATTCAGTTGAAGTGTTAACACCAAATGTCCAGCAGAGGGCAGCTGCTCACTGTAACACAAACCCAGCTGTGTCCAGAGCCTCCTGGAAGAACTAAAGGGTCAAAGGTCAGCACAAACCTGCGCGCACATTAACATTAACATTAGCGTTAGCATCAGACTGCTTTAGCCATTTCATAAACTCATCAATGTTTTATGGTGTAGTTAAAAATTCAATCCAAAAATAAATAAATAAAAAGGGATGTTGAATCACGAGTTGATCAAATCAATTACAGTGTTTTAGTTGAAAATGTAAAAGGCAGAAAATTGTTAATCAAGCTGTGTGTTAATATCTGAGTTTTATTGCTGCGGATGTTTAAGAGCTGTAATTGAAAAATTAATAGGCTGATTTCTGTGGGGAAATAGCGCCTGATAAAGCGTTAATGACATTACAATTAGCAGGAGGGACGAGGGTTTTGTCTTTGTGTTGATCCTTATCATCGCTAAGACAAAAAAAAACTCAGACCTTTAAATATCCTGATGAAATGTAATCGACATTTTTACTATTTTAACGCATTAGGAAAGCGGTTTGGATCATTTTATTTCTCTCTCAGGTTTTCAGCTCCGTCTTAGTTTAAAACTTTCTGAAGTCAACAAAATCAAACTAAACTCTATAACTTTATCAACAGAAACATCATCTTTATCAAATTTCAAATTCAAATTCAGTTTTATTTGTATAGCGCTTTTAACAATGGACATTGTCACAAAGCAGCTTTACAGAAATAAATGGATTAACAAAAAATATATTATAAATATTTGAATTTATCACTGTGAATTTATCCCTAATGAGC
>CM040995.1:878833-948635 GCA_022985145.1 Pangasius djambal
CTCAAAAGGGAACCCATCCTCATCTGGGTGCAACAGATGGTGCGATTAAATAAATAAATCCCTTCTATCAGACAAAAGGGATCTAAATGTCTCAGTATAGCAAGAGCTTCGATTTCAGCCTTATTTTCATTTTACACGCACAGCACATCGCACAGCTCGATGCTTACCGAAGACCGAAAAGTGTTTGTTAAATTTATTTACATCTTATAAATCTGCTTTCACTCAACAGAGTCCTGATTAAAACTCCTACAGCTCAGTCAGAGCCACATCCGTACTACAGGAACTCATCTAACACAAGGCTAACGTTGCTAACAATTAAAGGAGTTAACAGTTTGGCTTGACGAATCTAATACGCATGTGTAAATCATCTCACAGTGGTGTAAACACTTAGAAATGTACAATCTATAACAATTTTATTGTGATAACATCATAAATCAGAGTTCCTGTTACCACAGCGACGTTGATTATTTTCCTATAACAGCACGTCACTGAGTGTTTTATTCCTCTTACGCCACATCAATTTGTGAACGATTACAGATTTTATTTATGCAGATCTATTTATTTAGATCAGATCAGATTTATTTATGAATGCCATGTACTTTCTATCCAGTTATAGTTGCATTTATGTCTGCGAAACAAGTTAGTTCCTGTTCTCACTTACGTTATAGCAGCTATAAACAGTCGTTCCGTCACCAGCAGCTCTTTATTCTCTCTCTAAAAAAACGCCGCTTGTCACGTCACTGAGAAACCGCAAAGCGTAAACTCGTCTGTCCTGAAGATGTCGGAAAACTTAAACTTACAGCTTCACCTCTGACTGTTACAAAGCACTGACACTGGAGACTCCTTCCATAAATGTTAGGTAAGCATCTCCTTGCAGAAAACATCATCACTGTAAATCCGTTTTTTAAAAATCTGGTTTTAATCCTTTACTATAGAAACGATAACGTATCAGAACGAGCGCATTGATGTAAACCTGTGATCTGCAGCTGCGCTACTGTCAGAGCTGCTGTTATAGAAAATTAATCAACACCTTCTGACCAATCACAATCCAGAATTCAACAGCGCTGTTATTTCCTCATCCTATTGCTGTAAAATCCTGTATAAAAAGCACGACTGAATTGTTTTTAATAAGTTGTTTGTGAGGTTAAGATGTTTTTCATATAAAGATGTTATTGGCTCCATCTGCTCAGCAGAACAATAAAGAGCGGAGAATAAATGTCAGACGCTTTTTCATCATTTAATAAAATCCAGTGAACAAACGAAACCTTTCTGCTTTACAGACGAGATAACGTTTCCCTGGTTACGGATACGATGGTGATTTTTTCCCTCTCGCTCTTTATATATAACACATTACTTATGGGATTTGATGGACACACAAATCTAAGGTGATATTTGAAAGATCAAATCAGAACCATATTAAAGATCTGAATATAATCAAAAAGAGCATCTGGCCGTACAAAAGACTGAATCTAAAGTAAGCACACACACACACACACACACACACACACACACACACACACACACACACACGGTACAGTGGAGTCAAAAAACTAGTTTTAATTAATCTTTTGAAATACAATTTTCAAAAAAAAATTTTTTTCAATCTTACATCCAGAGCAGGGTGTTATTACCGGTTCACTGTGTGTGTGTTTCTGTGTGTGTGTGTGTGTGTGTGTGTGTTGTTTAAGAAGCTTCCTCATGCATTATTCAAGTCTGCATCCCACCAGCACCTTTCTTTCCTGACACTTCATGATCCAATTAGGCCTGAAAATGACTCTGTTTGTACAGTGTGTGTGTGTGTGTGTGTGTGTGTGTGTGTGCCTGCTTGTATGGGTGTGTGTGTGTGTGTGTGTGAAGATAACACTCGTGTAATGGCAGTGCTTCAGATCTTTAAAGCTTTGAACGCTGAAGTGTTGGATGAGTGAAGAGATGAATGAATGTGGATACGGAAAATAAGCTTCTGCTATCAGTACACTCACACACACTCACACACACACACACACACACACACACACACACACACACACACTCTGCTGCACATCTTAATATGCCTGTGTGTGATGTACAGACATTTCTTTTGGAGCTGCAGTGATTTCACTCTGTGGGATTTTGAATGGAACAGAATTGGTGTCACAGTGTAGCGTGTGTGTGTGTGTGTGTGTGTGTGTGTGTGTGTGTGTGTCTAATGTATCTCATCATCTCAAGCAGGTACAGTCACTAGGACTAACTGACACAAAGGCCACACCTCCTTCACACTATCTGACTAGCACAGAGGCCACACCTCCTTAACTTGCACTGAGAGGCACATAGGCCACGCCTCCTTCAATGTACCCAACAGGTATGGAAGTCACACCATCACTAGGACTGTCATGTACATAGGCCACGCCTCCTTGTGCTGTAACTGACATGTACAGAAGCCACGTCTCCTTCAGTGTAACTGACAGGCACATAGGCCACGCCTCCTTGTGCTGTAACTAACAGGTACAGGGGCACACCTCCTCCATTGAGATTGACATGCACACCTCCTCCATTGAGATTGACATGCACACCTCCTTCATTTGGATTGACAAGCACAGAGGCCACACCTCCTTCACTGGGACTGGCACGGAGGCCACACCTCCTTCACTGGGACTGGCACGGTGGCCACACCTCCTTCACTGGGACTGGCACGGTGGCCACACCTCCTTCACTGAGACAGTCACAGAGGCCATGCCTCCTTCACTGAGGCAGTCACAGAGGCCACGTCTCCTTCACTGAGGCAGTCACAGAGGCCATGCCTCCTTCACTGAGACAGTCACAGAGGCCACACCTCCTTCACTGAGACAGTCACAGAGGCCACGCCTCCTTCACTGAGACAGTCACAGAGGCCACGCCTCCTTCACTGAGACAGTCACAGAGGCCACGCCTCCTTCACTGAGGCAGTCACAGAGGCCACACCTCCTTCAACTGATATAACTGAAGGCCATGCTTCCTTTATTAGGTATGACAAGTACAGAGGCCACACCTCCTTTACTGTAACTGGCATAAAGGCCACGCCCACTTCTCTGAGACTGACAGTCACAAAGGCCACGCCTCGTTTCCAGTTGAATTTAACGATAAGGGAAACTGAGCCCAGCAGTTTGTTTGGCCATCAGATGTAAACCTTGATTTGAGCTCAAGGTCTGCACTATTGTACCTGACTGTTGGGTAACACGACTTCAAGCACAATGAGAGAAGCTCTGAGTGAGAAATGAAGAAAACTGAAAAGCTTTTTCCCTGTTAGTAAAGCGGCTCTGTCCTGTACGCATTATCTGATCACACCTGAAGTCAAAATATCCCACGCTCGCTTTAATCAAAATATCTGCAACTACACAGTCACCTTATTCCCATGTACATTTATTTTATAAAATCCAATTTGCACAAAGACGTTAGTGACAGTGTTAGTGTTAGAGTAGAAACCAAAATACAATAATACCATTTATATCACAACATTGATTAATTCTCTATAACAGCAGCTCTGACAGTAGCGCAGGTTTATGTTAATGCGCTCGTCCTAATGTGTTATCGTTTCTATAGTAACGGCTCGTTCACAGGGACGTGTACATCAGACGCTCCACATATAAACGGATATAAAAAAAAAAAACATTGCTATGAAGAAGCTTTCTATAAGGATACATTTATTCAATGTTTATGGAAGGAGTCTCCAGTGTCAGCGCTTTGTAACAGTCAGAGGTGAAGCTGTAACTTTAAGTTTTCCGACATCTTCAGGACAGACGAGTTTATATAACATGAGTGAGAACAGGAACTAGGAATAGGACCAGGAAAGAGGAATAAAAGACTTGAGGACATGTTTTTATAGGAAAATAATCAACTACAGGTTGGTAACAGTAACGCTGCTTCATCACACCACTGTTACATACTTAGCTTGCCATAAAAAAAATATTTGTATACAATATGAACATTTATCCATCATTTGCACATGAATCCCCAGGAATGTTGTTAAAATACAAACTTCACGATGATGTTAACAACATAAAATGGAAAAGTAACTCCATTCTGTTTGTCCTTCGCACTTGGACTTGAGGTTTTCAGCTTGACAGATTAATACCAGCGTTTTCAACAGCGTAATACATCTGTGGGTTAAATAACTATTCACAGTGAAGGCCGTGAAGATCGTTCAGAAGCCCGAGGGAAAAATAAATCGAATTCATGCTGTTCAGTCTTATATTTTCAGTTTGTATTATTCACATTTCATTTATTACTTTACTATTTTGTATGGTTAAAATGTACTCTTCAAAAGATGTGGCATAAACAACCAGAGCAACATTTCTAAAGCTTAGCTAGAAATTAATACACAGCATGAAACACTTCTAAAATCCTCAGATTCTCCAAAATCCTCTCTTTTTATCCTGCTGCATTGAGGGAAGTCTCCAGAGAGGACCACGCAGTCGGAGGAATTCTTTTTTCTCAAACATAAAGTTTATGGTAGACGATTTTTATCACAATAATCTTGTCGAAGACCAAAATCACAAATCGTCAAAGAATTCAGAAGATAAAGTCTGTGATCCCAGATCGCTTTAGGCTGCTTTAGCACTTTTGAAGAAGAAGAAGAAGAAGAAGAAGGAAAAAAAAGCAGCTGACCACAAGTGCACACTGTAACCATAGCAACACCATCAATAGTCTAGCTAGTATTGACTAATTAACTAGCCTAGCTTGCTATATATATTAGATTTATCATCAGTAATAAAGATGACATAAATATTTCTTAGCCAAATTGCTATTTAAGTTGAGAGAATGATAAATATAGCATTCAGAGTGTTAGCATGAAATCATGCTAGCTGAATGCGGAATTCATCACACACTAGCCGAGCACTGTAATTTCCCTGTAAAGTTAGGCATTACTTGGAGAAAATGCTCCTTGAGGCAAGTGTGTGATAATTCAACATTTAGTTAGCATGAAAACAGATCATTTACATGCTAATTCTTGTTTGCTAGCTTGCTAGTTTTAATCACTAGTTAGCATTAGCTGCTGAAGAGGTTCCTCAAGGTGATGTTGTGGCTCTGCGTTGTGTAAATGAGCTATTATAAGTAACCCTTTATGTACACATGATCATATGAGTTAGCGCTGCTTGTTGAAGAGGTTCCTGAAGGCGCTGTTGTAGTTCTTGTTAAAGGCCGTGTAGATGAGCGGGTTAAAGAACGAGTTGGAGTAGCCGAGCCAGAGGAAGACGCTCTTCCAGACGGGTGGTACGTGCCACGAGAAGAGCGGCGTGATCAGCTCGGTCAGGAAGAAGGGGATCCAGCAGAGGACGAAAACACCGATCAGGATTCCGACCATCAGGGCGGCGCGACGTTCCTTCTGCTCCCGCCATGTCTCGCTGTCTGTCTGGAATGTTACGGTGGCGTGACGGACCGTAAACGCTGTCTGAGGACGCTGCCGAGTCGCCTCTTTCGCCTGTAATCCAAAATATGGGAAAAAAAGACGTCTCAGTGATGAAGAGCATCTCCTATGACACACTACTTTTTGAAACGTAAATTAAAAATACTCTTTAATAATGAAACTGATCACGAAGCTCCCTGCTAGCTACTTCCAAATTTTGTTAGCATTATCTTAGCATCTATCAAATTATTGATTCTGGTTATGAATTCATTTCTCTACCTTGTATTTGTTAATTTTACATTTAGCCTAGATTAACGATTGAGGGTTACTAGCGGCTAATAAAGTAAGGTAGCAGGCTAATTTTAATATGAAGTGCTTTGACCGTCTCAAGAAGCATCTGAAAATAAACATTATCCACAGCAGAAAAGTGATTTATAAGAAAATCACAAACTGTATTATGCGTCAGATATTTTAAATTCAAATTTGTATCACACTTCAAGACATTATGATGTAATTTGCTAAAAAAAATAATTTCTCATCTGGATGGCTCTAATAGAAAAAACCCATGAAATTTAACCAAAGTAAGGAATCTCAGGAACTGCAAGAAAACCGTCCGTATCCTGCTGCTTTCCTGATGTCACTAACATTATTGTGTTTAATATTGTGATATATAACTGATTATTGACACGTTCTTGTTACTCTGTATGTGAAAAAGATAACAGCGGACTTGTGATCCGATGGAGAACCTGGAGGTCCTCGGAGGAAACAAAAAAATCCTTTTAGCCTTTGCAGCCTTTCATTTCCCTCGAGAACTGAGTATCCGACATGACGCATGTTCAGGAAGGAGCAGACCCGATGCTGTTTGACTTAACGGAGCCCTTCGAGACGACATGGCCTATTAACAGCATGCAATGATAACGATCCACTGAAGCGATTTCTAATGAGGATGCAATAGTAAGAATGTTAACTGAAATATAAATCTGTTTGCATCATATAATATACAAGTTCAATAAAACCATTCTAATGAAGATTTTACATCATTCTTCCAGGAGTAATATGTCTAGTAACTGTACTTTAAATGCCAGGAAATTTTCCACTGCTCAAAGCAAGTGAGGAAGATCCTGAGAGAAGTTCAGAAATATCTACTCCAGTTTCATTGCCACTTCCTAAGTGGGCTACTGAAGCTAAACTGCCCCTAGGTATGAATGACAGTGTGAAGGTGTGATTAAGGTGCCCTGTGATGGATTGGCATCCCACCAGTTGTTTATTCACACCTCGAACCCTGTGTTCCCGGGATTACCTCTGGATCCACCACCACTCTGACCAGGATAATGCGCCTACTGAAGATGAATGAATGAACCTGGACATTTTCATTGGTCAGACTTCACATTCTTGCTTGTTGAGCAAACATTTTGAGGAAAGAGAAAGTAACACATACCTCGACAGCCTCCGGAGCTGGAGTAACGGTGTTGTTCTTCTTGGATCCAATGCGAAATTTGGCCGCTTTATAGATCTTCCAGTAGACGAACAGCACGACGCAGAGCGGCAAATAGAAAGCGCCAAAGGTGGAGAAGACGGTGTAGGACGGCTCCTGGCTCACCTGGCACTCCATCGCTTCCTCCGAGTACATCTCTCCCCATCCGAACTGCGGCGAGAAGGAGATGATAGAGGAGAGCATCCATGTGAGTCCGATCATCACGTTGGAGATCCTCTTGCGTCTCTTCAGAGTGTACTCGAGGTGCCGTGTGATGGACCAGTAGCGATCGAGCGCGATGGCGGTAACGTTCCAGATACTGGCCGTGCAGCAGAGCACGTCGAAGGAGATCCATATTTGACAGAGAGCTCTCCCGAGGATCCACCGGCGCCCGTATAGCTCACGGACGAGGCTCAGGGGCATCACCAGTCCAGCCACCATGACGTCCGAGATGGCCATGGAGGCCACCAGGTTGTGAGGAACACGATGGAAAGTGCGGACCCTCAGGATGGTCACGAGGACCAGCATGTTCCACAAGAATGTGGCCAAAACCAGCATGGCCAGCAAAGTGAAGGTCAGGACGCTGAACACTGTCATGGGTCTGTGCAGGTTTCCATGAATCGAGCTGTGATTGGACAACATGGAGTAGCTGGAGTTGGACATCCTCGGAATGTGTTTCCGAAGCTTAATTAAGACAGAATTCCTCACAACTGCAACAAGCAAAGCAAAAGAAAGTTATGGACAATGCTTTACACTTAGAGGTGAAGGATCTATAAATGAGAACTTTCAGAGTAATTTAGTGTGTTGAATAACAGCGAGAAGCCTCGTCTCTGCACAGAGTTTACAGATATCAGGATCCTTGCTGAGAGTGTGTGTGAGAGAGTAAGTCTTTCCTAAGCTTTCGTCTCATGTGCTCTCTCCACATTTGCATTTTGATGCACAACCTGCTGGGAGAAAAAGTGAGCTTTTGATGATTTATTCATGATTAAAAAGGCTTACATTTATATTTTAGGCTCAGGTCTTTCAAAATGACTCGTGAAACAACTCGCAAAGTTTCTCCTTGCTGTAATGGCTACTAATGGGACGCGGTGGAACCTCAGCGTTTGAGGTCCTGTGTTCCTGATTCTCACCTTACTCAGGAGTCAATCTGCTGTCAATCAAATGTGCTCATTAGACCATTAGGCCACGCCTACTATCTCAGTTGACAGGTTAGTTTGATCAGTGAGATCTCCTGTTCTCTTTAAAAGTGCTTCATTAAATTTATTGTGGTTCTTATAGTCATTTCTAATATCCATTTGTGTTGTCATGGCGGTGCACCGGGTTCTCGTGGGTTCTCTGGTTTCCTCCCACCTCATAAAAACATGCCGACAGGTGGACTGCTGATGCTAAATTGCACCCTAGGTGTAAACAGATGTGCTTAATCCATGATGTATTCCCACCTCACACCCAGTGTTCCTGAGATAGTTACAAAAAAGATTTTTAATATTTCACACCATATTCTCTGATGCTCTTGCATTGGATTCTGCCTCGCTTGTTTTGGATCATGTTTGGATAATTGGCACTTCTGTGGAAGCCACTCCAAATGCAGCTAAGTGGTTAAGGAAGTAATTAAACTACAGTCACCGTAGACTATAAAACAGGATGTTAATGATATGAGGCTGATACGTGTTTCACCAGATATTCATCTAATGGACTCAGTGCATTCATTTGCTTTGCTAAATTGAAAAGTAAGTGGTTTTTTGAAGCTCAGATGCATGGACAGAAAGATAAATCAATTCATTAATCAAAATGTAAGAAATTGCACTGTATCTGACGTTCATTAGCTACCGAAACAGAGGATTTAGTTAATAAATATAGCGTACGCCATGGGTGACGGCAGGAATGACTTCCTGTGACACTCCTAATGAAGCCTCCCAGCCTTTTTTTTTTTTTTTTTGTTTAGGCTTTGGAGACTATAATAGGAGGCTTTAATCAAACAGTGATTAAACCTTATTAAAAATTGGAATAATCAATTTAAGTCCATGACCATAAAGTTCAAACATTACTAAACAAGGAGCTTAGAAACGCTCAATGTTGCTTAGTTACTTAAACCCCAGGAGAAATTCCTGAAACCATGCCAGGCAGCAAGAGCTCTGGCTCTGAATAACTGAACACCAAGCACAGTACACACACACACACACACACACACACACACACACACACACACACTGATCTGCTAAAGCATTAAAACCACTGACAGGTGAGGTTAATAACATTGATTATCTCATTACAATGGCACCTGTAAAGGGGTGGGATTATTAGTCAGCAAGTGAACAGTCAGTTCTCGAAGTTGATGTGTTGAAAGCGGGACAAATGCTGAGCGACTTTAGCAAGGGCCAAATAGTGATGGCTAGATGACTGGGTCATGACTGGGTCATGGCAGGTCTTTTGGAGTGTTCCCAGTATGCAGTGGTCAGTACCTACCAAACATGATTCAAGGAAGGACAACCGGTGAACCAGCGACAGGGTCATGGGCTCCCAAGGCTCACTGATGCGTGTGGGGACCGAAGACTATCCCGTCTGGTCCGATCCCACAGAAGAGCTACTGTAGAATAAATTGCTGAAAAAGTGAAAGCTGGCTCTGATAGAAAGCAGTCAGAACACACAGTGCATCGCAGTTTGCTGAGTATGGAGCTGTGTAGCTGCAGACGGTCAGAGCGTCCATGCTGAACCTGTCCACCACCGAAAGCTCCTACAACGGGCACATGAGCATCAGAACTGGACCATGGAGCAATGGAAGAAGGTGGCCTGGTCTGATGAGTCACATTTTCTTTTACATCATGTGGACGGCCGAGTGCGTGTGTGTCGCTTACCTGGGGAAGAGATGGCACCAGGATGCACTATGGGAAGAAGGCGAGCCGGTGGAGGCAGTGTGATGCTGTGGGCAATGTTCTGCTGGGAAACCTCGGGTCCTGGCCTTCATGCGGATGTTACTTTAAAACATACCACCTACCTAAACATTGTTGTAGACCAGGTTCACCCCTTCATGGCAACGGTGTTCCCTAATGGCAGCGGCCTCTTTCAGCAGGATTATGCGACCTGCCTCACTGCAGAAATTGTTCAGAAATGGTTTGAGGAACATGACGAAGAGTTCAAGGTGTTGACTTGGCCTCCAAATTGTAATGTTGGAGAAATCCTTATATAAAACATATCTGAAATATATCTGTATATCATATTTGCTCCAGATTTCATTGAAAAACTCACCCATGAACTTTTACATGTTATGTGCTACTTTCTGTCTCTGAACTGTTGGAATTATATTAGCAAAGAATGATGTAAACTGTAATACAACAAAAGTCTATTCGTTTCTATATTCAGTGTAATTCAGTGTGCCATTTTCTTTCCACACATCCCTGTAGCACTCTGGCCTTCAAACTCCTCCATGCGTGAAGAGAAATAAACGTTCTCCGCTTTCTAGTGGCATAATTTAGATTAGAGATATGTCTGAATCAACAGTCAGTGCTTCTAAGTGCAGACTTTGGAAAATCATATTCGTATTCGTGTGTAGGTGGCTTCAACCCACACTGGTGCCACCTTCAACCCTTCATCAGTCTCAAACGGCTAAAGTCTCATCGAATCATTGCTTTAATGACCAGACTGGAGATAGATCTGAAGCTGAAGATCTCTTCATCACACAGTGACCGGGAAACATCTCCGAAGCTTCAGTACTTACCTAATTATCAGTCACATCATTATTAAAGTGTGTGTAAGCGACATTGTCGTTATCAGTTAGAGGGATGCATCAATACGTTGTAATTGAAAAGTTACGTTTAAGTTGCTCTAGTTTCATTTTTAAGGAATTTATCCAATATATATTCATCTATAAGACACATCTGTAAAATGTTCTGCACAGCAAACCTCGTTCAGTGAAACAATCAGCAAGTCAACATGAGTTCAAACGGCACATCCGTCATACAGAGACTGGCCCTAACGCTAACGAGGTGCTTTACTCATAATAACAAGATGTTTATATGTAGCAACGATCAGCTTTTCTCGTAGCAACGATCCGCTTTTCTCGTAATAACGATCTGCTTTTCTCGTAATAACGATCTGCTTTTCTTATTGTAGTAACAATATATTTTTCTCGTAGCAACAATACGCTTTTGTCATAATGCCAAAATGTTTTCTCATAATAACAAGATGTTTATTTGTAGAAACAATATGTTTTTATCATAATAACTATAAGCTCTTCTTGTAATAATGATTGTTTTTCTCGTAATAAAGATATATTTTTCTGGTAATAACAAAATGTTTTCTTGTTGTACTTTCGAAATGCTTTTCTTGTAATAACCACATGCTTTTTTTTTTATTGTAGTAACTATATACTTTTCTCGTAATAACTGTTTTTTTTTTTTTGGTAATTGCAAGATGTTTATTTGTAGAAAAAATATTACATGTAATGAGGAGCTGCTTTTCTCATAACAAGATGCTTTTCTCGTAATAACGACATGCTTTTCTCGTAATAATGAGAAGCTTTTATCACAGCAGGATGTTCATGTGTAGTACCCTTATGCACTTTCTCGTAAAACACAATGTTTTCTCACAATAACAAGATGTTTCTTATAGTAACGATATGATTCTCCCTGTAATAACGACATGCTGATGAGGATTTGTTTTCGTGCCTGGCTGCAGTGCGTTTCTGTGAGAAAGAGATGATATAACAGTCTGAAAATAATGAAGTCGATATAAAACGCGGCATTAAACCTCAGCTCAGGATGAATGAATGTTATTTAAGATAAAGATGGTGTTTGGTGGTAAAGGTTTGATATGTAATAAGCTACAGAAACGCGTTATTAAAACTTCTGAACAGCAGTCAGGACTCAGGAGAAAGGCCGGTACGCACCTCAGAGAGACTCGGTTCATCTCCTAATTAAAGAGAGCAAACAGGTGAAGTTCATTACACGGGACCGGGACCGGAACCGCTCACGCGCTCAGGTGAGAAACGGCGAACACGGCGCTCCTTTTCCCTTTCGGGAGAAATGAAAGAAATAATAAGAAAAAAAGCCTGCTGTAATATTTGCGCTTTTTTTTTTTTCTTCAGACAGACAGGTCTCAGCACCCAGAGAAACCGGGAGGCGGAAGGGAGAAGCGCGCGCCACCGGAGAGAGAGAGAGAGAGAGAGAGACAGAGAGAGAGAGAGAGCGCGCGTGCGCGCAGGCACGCACCGATTCAAAGGCACGCGCGCGCTGCAGCCGGTTATCACCACCGAGCAGCTTCAGCGTCCCGACCGACTGAGTCACAGGTACGCGTTTATTAACACACGACTTCCGCTCTCTGCGCTGAGAAAACAAACAGCAAAAACATGCAAAGTGTGGAATTAACACCGCTAATTAACACCTTACAGCCTCCAGTGTTGGATAAACACGTGTTCATGATCACGTGTTTATCACGTGCGGTATTACTCGCCTCATCATAATTAACTCTGCCGTAATAACACCTCAACCTACTGAATTAACACCAACAGCATTTAATTAACACTGCTCTGAAATACATCTGATAAACTATTACATTAACTCAGTGTTAAATTAGCACCTACAGTATTTAATTAACTCTTTAGATGACTGAATGGAGTCACAGTGTTGAATTTAACTCATACAGTGTTCAGTAGTGTTGAATAAATTCTTACAATGTTGGGTTGGCACCTACAGTATTTAATTAACACTGTAGATTACTGAGTGGAGTCACAGTGTTGAATTAACCCATATAGTGTTCAGTAATGTTCATTAAACACCCACAGTATTTAATTAACTCTTTAGATGACTGAATGGAGTCACAGTGTTGAATTGAACTCATGGTGTTCAGTAGTGTTGAATGAATTCTTTCAGTGTTGGGTTGGCACCTACAGTATTTAATTAACACTTTGGATTACTGAATGCAGTCACAGTGTTGAATGAGTCTTTCAGTGTTGAGTTGGCACCTGCAGTATTTAACACTTTGGATTACTAAATGGTGTCAGTGTTGAATTTAACTCATAGCGTTTGTTCGTGTTGAATTAATTCTTAGTGTTAAATCAACACCAACAGTGTTTAATTAATAAAGTCAGATAAAGTATTACATTAACTCAGTGTTTAATTAACACCTACAGTATTTAATTAACACTAGATTACTGAATGGATTCAGTGTTAAATGTATCTAATAGTATTCATTAATGTTGAATGAATTTTTTTAGTGTTAACACTCACAGTATTTAATTAACCCTTTAGATGACTGAATAAAGCCACAGTGCTGAATTTCACTCATTTAGTGTTCGGTAGTGTTGAATGAATTCTTACAGTGTTGAGTTGGCACCTACAGTAGTTAATTAACACTTTGGAATACTGAATGCAGTCACAGTGTTGAATTGACTCATATAGTGTTCAGTAGTTTTCGTTAAACACCTACAGTTTTAATTAACCCTTTAGATGACTGAATGGAGTCACAGTGTTGAATTTAACTCCTCGTGTTCAGTAGTGTTGAATGAAGTCTTTCAGTGTTGGTTTGGCACCTACAGTATTTAATTAACACTATACAGCCTTAAGGTATTTAAATAAGACCTACAGCATTTAATGGTTATTTAATACCTTAGTGTTGAGGTAGCAGTATTTCAAGTGTTAAACTAACACATTGTAGAGCTGAATTAACACATCGGTAATTTACTTAATTCAAATATAAGATGTTTACACTAACACCTTTCAGTGTTAGCACATACAGTATTGAATTAAATCAGCGTTTACATCCATAGTGTTCAGGGTTGCATGAACCCTTATCTAATTAACACCTTGTAGTGTTTATAAACACCAACAGTATTTAATTAAGAGTGTGAAATTAACCTTACGGTGTTGAATAAACACCAACATTATTTGAATTTTGTTAAATTAACACATACAACATTTCATTCGTTCCACTGGACAAAAGCATCAATTTAACACTTTATTAATGAAGCACTGTACATTTCTGATCGTTATAATTAAGTGTTCGTACAGTGTAGTCTTGGTAGCAGTGGGTTGTTGTGTATTACCCACAATGCACTGCAAACACACGTCAGTTTTATGCTTTGAGAAATGGGTGTAGAATTAGCTAGGTTATCCGAAACCTGTAGCTAAACGTCCTGTATCCTTTGTCTTTTGGTGATTTATGCAAACTTATGCTATCATGCTAAGTGCTAATTAGCCTATTAGCAGGGTATTAGCGCTGCTTATTAGGCTAGAGCATTTTCTTTTTCTGTCCACTGTTCCTCGCAGTATCTGTGCACACTTTCCCCCCCCAAATTTTTTTTTCCAAATGTTCATTGCTTATTAGAATTAATTCTTGTCAGAACTGTTGTATGAACCAGCAGGAGATGTCGTAGCGTTTGTGTGGGCTACAGATGAGCGCGTTCTGAGTCAGCAGGACACCCTGGTGAAGGAGGATAATTGCTGACCCAAGGTCATATCCTCTTTTCACACTCAACATTTCAAGATTTAAACAGCCCATATCTCATTAGCTCTCCCTACCCGAGAGAAACGAGGCGATCGCTCGGTGTTGATTAGGGGAGCCAATGACGCCACAATGACGCCACACTTAGCAACGCGGAGAATGACTAATTTTTTGACTAATGCTGATGTCAGTCACTTGCTTTTTACTCAATTCATACCAGAAGAAAGTATAGCAGGTATATATATATATCTCTGCACTTCAGAATGACGTCTTTAGACTTCTTCTTTTCTTTTCTTTTTTTATATCATAAAGCTTTCACTTACTTGGTGACTAATTTTATGTAAAACAGTCCTACCGTCCCCTCCAAAAGTATTGGAACAGCAAGGCCAATTCTTTTGTTTTTGCTATACACTGAAGATATTTGGGTTTGAGATCAAAAGATGAATATGAGATGATAGATCCGAATTTCAGTTTAATTTCCTGATATTTACATCTAGATGTTTTAAACAACTTAGAACATGGTACCTTTTGTATCAGACCACCCAATTTTTGGTGAGCAATATTTGGTGAGACCCACTGACGTCACCAAACTGTTGCATTCTTCTTTTGTGATGCTTTTCCAGGCTTGTAAACCAGCTTCTTTCAGTTGTTGATTGTTTTGGGGGGTTTCTTCCTTCAGTTTCCTCTTCAGGAGGTGAAGTGCTGCTCAGTTGGTTTAAGGTCTGGTGATGGACTTGTCCAGTCTAAAACCTTCCACTTTTTCCCCTGATGAAGTGCTTTGTTGTGTTGGTGGTGTGTTTTGGCTCGTCGTCTTGCTGAATGATGAAGTTCCTCCCAGTTAGATTGGATGCATTTCTCTGTAAATTGGCAGACAGAATGTTTCTGTAGACTTCTGAATTCATTCTGCTGCTACCATCACGTGTTCCAGCATCAATAAAGATCAGTGAGTCCGTTCCAGAAGCAGCCATGCAAGCCCAAGCCATGACACTACCTCCACCATGCTTGACCGATGAGCTCATATGTTTTAGATCATGAGCAGTTCCTTTCTTTCTCCACACTTTGGTCTTTCCAAAGATCTTTCCTATGCCCACTGCTTTTGCTGTGTCTCTGGTAGATTTTCCCTCTTTTCTTAGCTTCAAAATGACTTGCTTTTCCCCCATAGACAGCTCTCTGGTCTTTGTGTTAGTTTATCCTTTTTTAACAACATATGCAGTTTTCACAGACAAAATCCAGGGCTCAAACCAAGAGTAGACATTCAGAGCTATTGACTGCTTAATCAATATAACAACACCACCTGGGCAACAAGATACACCTGTCAGTCACTTGTTCCAATATTTTTATAATGCCTGTCTTATGGCTTTAACATATTTAACATAACATTAAAAAAAATGATATCA
Organism: Pangasius djambal; assembly: GCA_022985145.1. Taxonomy (NCBI): domain Eukaryota; kingdom Metazoa; phylum Chordata; class Actinopteri; order Siluriformes; family Pangasiidae; genus Pangasius; species Pangasius djambal. Next base: position 894,498 of record CM040995.1, read on the forward strand.
GGTTAGCTATTTTATGAATTATTTAAATGAAAAGAAGCGACAAAATGAAGAAGACAAAGAAATACCATTTATTTCAACAAGATATCCAGTGTATCCGGTTTCACTAATGTTTCTTTGTTATTCTTAAGTAGTGTAAGATATAAGCGGTGAAAAATAATTGTGAAAAATCAATATAGTAGTTGTAACTCACAGGTCTGGAGACTGGGAGGATCATGGCTAAATTTTTACTTAATTGTTTTGGTTCTTTGGTACATTTTTCGTAGGTAAATTGTAAAATAGATGTAGGACGTCAACGTTTGCATTCAACTGTGTGATAGTTAAACCAGGGTAAAATTTAGGATAAAGAACAGCTTTAGTCTTCGGACAAGTTGTACTTTTTGAGCTGCTTTAGGACTTTAATGCAGTTTACAATCATGATTTCACCGCCATTTTGTTTCTGAAGATTTTTAATTTCTTTTCAGTTAAAAAATAGAAAAGAATAAGCTGTAACATTGAACCTTTATAAACTCATACTAGCTACAAATGTGTTTTATTCTTTGCTTTCCTTCTTCCAACTTTGAAATTCTCCTCTAACATCTAATTTTCAGAGAAAAAAGGTACCATTTGTACTTCTTCCTCTTTTCAGGTATTTACAGCCATTCACACCTTCATATTTGGCGCCTTAACTAGTCAGCGCGCGCGCGAATCGTTGGCGTCTCCTCCCACAAATGTTCCATGTTGCATTTTTTGAGGGGTGCTTCAAATTTACGTTATTATTTTTCTCTCCAAATAGACAGACATTTCTTTTCTAATTACTACGCATAGTAACTAAATAGTTTACATACTAAAACTATTTATAAATGGCACAAGTGTAACTTGCTGTTGATGTAATATAAGCACAATAGTGTACTCCACCCCCCCCCTAATATTGTGCGTTTACATCGTCCTCCCGCCGAATCCTCTTTGGCGCTTTAGATAAATTTTTCACCCATCCGTATTCCGACAGATCCCGCCTCTTGTAATCGGATTGGCTAGTAAATAATAAAATAGTGACGTCAAGATTTATTAACCAATCCTTGCAGAGGTCTTTGTAGCAAACTACCCAATCCTATCGAAGATCTCTGAATACGGGTAGGAAAACAAATGATGCGGCCAGTCACCTCTCTTCAGTCGCAAAGCTGTTCAGGAGACTCAATAATGTTTCTGCTATTATCGATATAAGTTAATTCAAAGGTTTTGTGTTATTTATTAGAATTTAATAATGTTGGAGGAGGAGTTGAAAGTCCCTGACGAGCTTTTTAAGGACGTGAAGTTTTATGTCGTCGGGGATATTGATCAAAAGGTGAAGTTATTATTTTTTTCTGTCACTGTTAGCATGTTAGCATGTTAGCATGTTTTCAGTGCTAGCTAGTTGTGCTGTAAAGAAAACTGACTAGCTTTATAAACATACAGGTTTAGCATTAGCTTCTAAGCACGCGCTAATTTCAGTTCAGCTCCTGAGTGGTGTTAATGTAATTAAGTGATAAAGTATGATTTATGGAAGCTTAGCCACATAGCTAACGCTAACTAGCCAGCCTCCTATAATGGATAGTAAGACGTGTTAGCTAGCTAGCATGCTAATAAATAAATGGCAGTTCTAGTTAGACGTGTTAATAAGACTTATATTAACACAAGATATCAGATATTAACATTATAGTTTGTTTGTTGTTATGTCCAGAGCTGTTAGCAGGAGGACTAGCTTGCTAGCTCACAGGCTAACAGCTGAAACTCTGCTCAAAGTTTGGCTCTGAAACTTTAATTAAACAAGATTTTAATCTGATTTAAGGTTTGAAAAAGTTTTTAAGTCATGAAATCCCTAAAAAATCTCGCAAACACGCAGCGATCACACTTAAATCCACTTTGAGGCAGAATTATACTCATTTTATTTATTTTTAACACTGTGTATGTTGTTGAAAGTCACTAATGAAACTCCAGATTAATAATAATTTTTATATAATAATATTGTTAAGATTTTAACTGTGTTTGGACACATCAGAATAAGAGATGCACCAATTTACGATACGATACGATACGATTTCTCGATGCGATACTGATGGTTTTAGAAACCGATATCGACCGCGAATGAGTCTTTAAATCGCAAGAATCATTAAAAAATAAATAGTAAGAATAATTCTTCGGTCGTGAGCTGAAATGCGTCGTCACGTCATCGTCGAACGATAAGACGGACGAAGATAAAGTTCCGTCCACCAACAGGACGACGCCACGTTCACGCCTCGGCTGCGGATATAATAGATGATGATGATGATGATGAAGAACGTAAACAGATCGTACTGATGTACAGAAAAAAAATCTCCTCATGATCTCAGGCTCAGTTTGTGTTTTTCTGCTCGAGTCGATTCTCCCAGATGATCGTTGACGTAAGCAGAACGTACGTTTACGACTACGGTGTCTAATCTCGGGTCTAACCTGACGTGGAGGAAACGCGCCGTGAGTTTACCGAGATCTCTAAAAGAAAACGTGTAAATAAAGCTGTACTGCGTGCTGACGTGGTTTCAGGTGGTGCAGCTGCTGAAGTCGGGGAAAGGAAAGGAAGTGTCGTACATCGCCCTCGCCACGCACATCATCACGGAGGATGGAGACAACTCGGAGGTCAGCGAGGCGCGCGAGGTCTTCTTCTTACCCGTGGTGAAGGTAAACATCACGCCAGAGTTTTTTATAATAGCGATTAACAGAACTTACACGCTGCACTTTTTACGTCATCCTTCACGTCATTTATCTGCTTTCACGACTAACGTTTTCAGAGCATGTGCTGTATTTATTTATATTTTTATTTTATCTATCTATCCACTTTAAGGCAGAGGAGTAAAAAGTGTAAACTGTAACGTGTTATTTGTTTATTTATTTATTTGTAATACATTTTTTTTGAGTGTGCCGGGGGTGTTGGGTGTAAACCTTACTGTGTGTGTTTGTTTGTTTGTTTGTTTGTTTATTTATTTATTTATTTTTGGGGAATGTTGTATTAATCTTCTTCTGATGGTGTTGTTCCTTTCCTTTCCTCAGCCCACGTGGGTGATCCTGTCGGTCCGATGTGGCGACCTGCTGCCGTATCCTTCAGAAATTTCTGCTCGTCACGTCTCCATGACAAACATATTTTAATATGAATTTGTAGGTGATATAAACGTGCACGTGTGTGTCATCCTGTGCCGTAAGTGCCGGTGTGTTTAATGTCTCCGAAGAACACAATCGATTGTCAGGACGTTTATTGTCCCCTTGACCAGTTAATCAGCGTCACGGGATTTTCTCCCGAGTCGGGACAGTTGTTCTTCGGCGTGCGGGCGTGTTTACCTCACGTAAGACTTTCTCGCTTCTTTTCACGTCCCGGTTTTTCCTTTTCCTGTTTTTAGTTTCAGCTTGTTCTGTTTCTCTCTCTCTCTCTCTCTCTCTCTCTCTCTCTCTCTCTCTCTCTCTCTCTCTCGCGTGCAGCTGACGGAGGATCTCAGCACCCTGTGGGCCTTTGTTACGTTTTACGGAGGAGAATGTCAGCTGAATTTCAACAAGAAGTGTACACATCTGGTGGTTCCTGAACCCAAGGGGGTAAATAGCCGTCTCTTCTTCTTCTTCTTCTTCTTCTTCTTCTTCTTCTTCTTCTTCTTCTTCTTCTCCCCCTCCGGAGTTTATAACTGGCGTCTTTGATTTGCATTTAGATTTGACTTGTGCTTGTGAAAGCTGAGCGCAGCGCCTCGTCTCGTTCTTCTCGCAGTTTTACGGCTGGAGATTGTGTTTAGACTGCGTTTAAACCGCGTCGTTAGGTTGCGTTTAACAGCCAGACGTCTGCTGTGTGAGTGTGTGTGAGTGTGTGTGAGTGTGTGTGTGTGAGTGTGTGTGAGTGTGTGTGAGTGTGTGTGAGTGTGTGTGAGTGTGTGTGAGTGTGTGTGAGTGTGTGTGAGTGTGTAGTCTTTACACTTTACTTGTTTTAAAGCTCGGTTTATTGGCGCGTGTTTGGTGTTACTGCTCTTTAGGGCCGGTTTGGAGGACGAGTGTATTTTACAGCCCTCACCCTGATTCCTGCTCTAAACTTTCATTCACTCTGCTGACGCAAAACCCAACCCGAAACCCCGGTGTCTCAATTTTCAAATTAATTAATCAACTGCAGGTTTTTTTTTTGTTATATAACTTAAAGCTAAAGTTATATAATTATAGCCGTTTTCTATTGACTGTTCCTGCGGCGTCTCGTACACGCTTACGGCGTCTTGCACACGCTCCTGCGGCGTCTTGCACACGCTCCTGCGGCGTCTCGTACACGCTTACGGCGTCTTGCACACGCTCCTGCGGCGTCTCGTACGCTCCTGCGGCGTCTCGCACACGCTCCTGCGGCGTCTCGCACACGCTCCTGCGGCGTCTCGCACACGCTCCTGCGGCGTCTCGTACACGCTCCTGCGGCGTCTCGTACACGCTCCTGCGGCGTCTCGTACATGCTTACGTAGTTATTCATGTATTCAACGGTGCTTTCACACCTATTAGTCCGGTCCCTTAGTGAAATTGATACTTTTGGTTCTTTTGCTGTTTGGTTCTGTTTCTTTTCTCTCTGCACTTTTTAAAAACGAACCAATAAACGTAAAAAAGAGAGTTCGCTGATAAACCAGTGGCAGATAATTTTGCAGGTGAACTTTAACCCAGAAAATTTGCAAAGCTTAAAACCATTAAACCAGATTCTTCTACATAAAATACAAAGAAGAATCGCTAATTATTAAGCAGTTCGTTAAAGGTGCAATAGTTGATCGTTTTTTTTTTTTTTTTTAAGTTCTAACTTGTACAAATAATCTGCAAAATATGTAGAATGCGATATAAACTAACGGTTTTAGCCGTGACCTCGGGACAAGTGCGTTCTGTGGATGAGAAAACCCATCTGGAAAACTGACTTCCGGTCCGGAACGCTTGTTTGTGTCCCTGTTAGTCGTTGTATTGTATAGACGCTGTTCTCTACGGGTCAGCGTAGATCCTGGGGGCGGAGTTTTGTGAACATGGCCGGAAATGGAGGGGGCGTGTCCAAGGCGTTAAGAAAAGCATCATTCGAATGTTTAACCCATTTTAACCGTTAGAGAGCTAATCCTGGAAAAAAACCCAAAATACTAATCTTAGCCAGGACACTTTTAATAAAACCCTGTATAAGAATCTCGTTTATTTTATTAATCTCTATATTGCTGAATAAAAGACGTATAAAAGCAAGAGCTCACGCATCGTGATGCATTTTAGACGTTTCGCTTTGTTTCTAGGCAAAATACGAATGCGCGCTGAGGCACAGCGGGATTAAAGTCGTCACGCCGGAGTGGATCACCAACTCGGTTAAAGACAAGAGCAGGAAGGATGAGGCGCTTTACCACCCGAGGCTCACCTACTACGAGGAAGACGAAGAGGATGAGGAAGATGAGGTCAGCGAGGACGAGAACGAGCGTAGTTCGCGCTCCGAAGGCAGCAAGCGCTCCAGCCCTGCCTCCTCGCGAGGGGCGTCGCCTTCCAGGCGCCGACGCTCACCTTCGCCCAAAGCCGAGGTCATGTTCGACGACTCGGACGAATCGGATAAAGAGGAGCTCAACCTGAACTGGACGCTGTCTAAGCACCGCCTCCAACCGGGCAAAGACACGGCGCTCATTAACCTGTGCGACAGCGTTCCTCCTGTGCCAGGTAACGCCCAGGGGGCGGAGCGTTCGGAGATGATTGGTGTGTGGAATTCTGGGCCACGCCCGTTGCGGAACATCACTAAGAGCGGAGAGCAGCAGCTTCCACGGCCGCCCAACGTCGCGCACGTAAGAGAGAGAGACTTTACGTTCGTATAGTGATGATTTAAAGTGTATATGTCAAATAATGCTGTTGAATTCTGACTGCAGGAAACTGGTTTAGTCATTAGTCATGTGTAGTAATTAGTGTTGTTGTTGTTGTTGTTGTTGTTATTGTTTAAGATTCTCCAGAGTCTGACCTCTAAAAGCGTCGAGCCGCAGGGGAATCAGAACCAACCCGGCGTCCCGAATCAGCTTCTCTTCAACGCTGCAAAACCGCCGCAGCACACAGCACCACAACTCGCTCCTGAAGTGCAGCAGCAGTTACTCCAACACCAGCAGCAACAACTGCAACAGCAACAACAGCAGCAGCAGCAACAACAACAGCAGCAGCAACAACAACAACAACAACAACAACAACAGCAGCAGCAGCAACAGCAAGCACACCAGATCCCTCTACCACAGCAACAACAGCAACAACAACAACAACAACAACAGCAGCAGCAACATGCGCAGCCGATGATCCAGCAACATCCCCTGATGCACCTGCAGCCGCCGCAGGGCATGCAAATACATCATCCGCAGCAGCAGCAACAGCAACAGCCGCAGCAGTCAGGGTTTCCTCAAATTCCGCAACAGCCGCATCAGTTCCTCCCGCAGCAGATGCACCAGCAGATGTACTCGCAGCAGCAGCAGCATCAGCAACAGCAGCACGGCTTCCTGCAGCAGCAACTGCGACCGCCGCAGCCGCAACAGCAGCTTCTCCGACCGCCCTTGCAGCAACAGCAGCTGCAGCAGCAACAGCAGCATGCGTTACAGCAGCAGCAGCTGCTGCAGCAACACAGGCTCCAGCTGCAACTGCAGCAGCAGCAGCAACAACAACAACAACAACAACAGCAGCAGCAGCAGCAACAACAGCAAAATCAGCAGCAGCTGCACCAGCAACATTTGCAACAACAACAGCAGCAGCAACATTTCCTGCAGCAGCAGCAGCAACAGCACCTGCAGCACCTGCAGCAGCAACACTTGCAGCAGCAGCAACAGATGCAGAATACGCAGGCTCTGCAGCATCAGACGCAGACGCCGCTGCAGCTCGTGCAGCCGCATCAACTGCTGGGCCACGAACCCGGGCAGGAGAGTAAGTACAGCAGGCTTAAGGTGTCTGTTTGTTTGTTTTTTGTTTGTTTGTTTGTTTGTTTTCTGAAGAAGCACACAAAAAGAACAAAAAAATTTTGTACTATTAAAATTGTAAAAGTTACATTTTTACTTTTAATTTTTAATAGTTTTAAAAAAATCCTTTATTAGTCTTCCTTTCCTTTATTTATTTATAAATTTAATTGTTGAAAAAGAAAATATTTTTTCTTACAGGTTTTTTTTTTTTTTTTTTTTTACAGACTTTGATTGGAAGCAGCTAATTGTTAAATTAAAAATAAGTAATAACCATTTTATAATTTAATAAGTGTAGTAAAAGTTACAAATTTTTCTCTTTTTAACATTTTTTAAAATATTTTTTTTCTCCTTTTAATTAATTGTTAAACAGTTGTATTATTTATAAACAATAGTCACCAGTAGTCATTTAATTGATTATAAATGATAATTATAAAAATGATAAACTTTAATTTAAAAATAAAATTAAAATTTTTACAGATTTTTAAAAATTTTCCTCCTATTAAATAAGTGTTAAATAATTTATTTATCAATTAAAATTATAGATTATAAATAAGTCATTTATTGAACATTTTATAAAACTATAAAATGGGAAAAACATTGTTTGATTTAATTATTTAAATTAATAATTATTAATTGTACACCATAATTGCAGTTTAATTTTGTAAATAAACTGAACAGTATAATAAGTGTTTGTTTATTTACTGAATACGTTTTAAAAGCAAAATATATTTGACGTTTGCTTTTTAATGTTTTGTGGAGCGTTTAATGTCTTCAGTTTGACCAGTGACGGGTTTAGTGACTGGATTTAGTGACTGGGTTTAGTGACGGGTTTAATGACTGGTTTAGTGACAGGTTTAGTGACTGGGTTTAGTGACTGGTTTAGTGACTGGGTTTAGTGACGGGTTTAGTGACTGGGTTTAGTGACCGGGTTTAGTGACCGGGTTTAGTGACCGGGTTTAGTGACCGGGTTTAGTGACTGGGTTTAGTGGACGGGGTTTAGTGACTGGGTTTAGTGGACGGGGTTTAGTGACGGGGTTTAGTGGACGGGGTTTAGTGACGGGTTTAGTGACGGGGTTTAGTGGACGGGGTTTAGTGGACGGGGTTTAGTGACGGGTTTAGTGGACGGGGTTTAGTGACGGGTTTAGTGGACGGGGTTTAGTGGACGGGGTTTAGTGGACGGGGTTTAGTGACGGGTTTAGTGGACGGGGTTTAGTGGACGGGTTTAGTGGACGGGGTTTAGTGACCGGGTTTAGTGACCGGTTTAGTGATCGATTCTCCTGTAACGTCTCTCCGCTCAGTTCCTGAAGATGGCTTCCTCGTCGGCTGCGTCTTCGCCATCGCTGATTATCCGGAGCAGATGGCTGATAAGCACCTCCTGGCCACGTGGAAGCGGGTCAGAATCCGGATCGTTATCCTGCAGTTTACACTTAAACACGTTCCTGAGTCTGCTCTCTGATCAAAACAGTCCGGCCGTTGCTCGGTAACCACGTTCATATTATTATTATTATTATTATTATTATTATTTATTTACCGCAGATCATTCAGGCGTACGGAGGCTCCGTGGACTCGGCGTTGAATCGCTGCACTCACTTACTGTGTGAAAGTCAAGTCAGCAGCATGTACCTGCAGGTAAGCGCACCTGTCTGTCTGTCCGCCCCAGCAAGGCGAGATGACCTGCGCACCAACATCTAACACACTGAAGCTGTTTGAGCTATGAAGGCGATATTTTCAGTAAGTAACGTCAGCTCTGTATGTCTCCGCGTCAGGCTTTGAGGGAAGGCAAGCGCTGCGTTACGGCTCACTGGCTCAACACGGTGCTGAAGAAGAAGAAGATGGTTCCTCCTCACCGCACGCTCCACCTGCCCTTCAGCTTCCCCCCAGGAGCCAAACCCTGCTCGCAGCACGTACGAGCAGCGCCGCCATGCGTTTACTCTCTGTCTGTAGGACGTGTAACATTATATCCTGATGGATGATTGTTTTTATTTATCTTTTCTTTTTCTCTTCAGATTATTTCAGTCACAGGGTTTGTGGACTGCGATCGAGAGGACTTGAAGCTCATGGCCTACTTAGCTGGAGCTCGCTACACGGGGTACCTGTGTCGCAGCAACACCGTTCTCATCTGCAAAGAGTACGCCTCTCATTCATTCACTCACTCACTCATTCACTCACTCACTCATTCACTCACTCATTCACCCACGTGGAGTCTCTCGATTTACAGATGGCTTCATGAGAGAAACTCACGATCTCCTCTTATGTTTCATTCGTTTATTTTACAAATTAATGTTAGAAATAATATTTTGAAATGTTGCTGGGATTCAGACAAGCCACGTTTAAGTAAATAGTGCACGTGTTATTTTAGTCTTTCACGCGATCCTGACGCGCCGCACTGGTGCAGCTCACCACGAAAAACGGACAGATTTCCCCTCCATCCACCGCCGCTAAACGAACTAGCGCAGAGCGTTACCAAGCGCTAACGCTAATCGCTTTTCCTGTTAGAATTTTGAAAAACCTCCTTCAGACGTACAGAAAGCTCTGTTTTTGTGAACCGGCCTTCTGGATTTTCTAGATTAGTGAGTACTTTGGACTGTAAGGTCAGAGTTTTCCATCTGAGACGCAGCTCATGACGACAGTCACGACGACGGCGGAAGGTTTTAAAGAGAGACGGCGCTCGTCAGCGTGCTTAGCGTCACCGTGCGTGAAATCGCACGATATTTCACTTCCTAAAGCCATTAAAGTATTAAAATACTCTACAGCACTGCACCTGTATCGGCATCTGCAACCACAGCTGTAGATTTTCTTCGTTTAATTATTACACCAACGTTTTTTGCTAAACACAGAAGAGAAGAAAGAAGAAAGTCAAGTGATAACAGGAATAAATGGATAAATAGCTCTTTTAATGAACAAAGAATTGGAATTATTGGCTAATTGATGTGGTATAAGAGGAATAAAACACGTCACTCTCTGCGTCACGTGGCACGACTTTGATGAAATAACAACCCGGTTGTTTTCCTTCATGCTCAGAATGTTAAAAAGGAAAATAAACAGCGTTATAACCGCGTGACACTCGGGGGCAGCGTCCGCACACTTCATTGATTTGAAAAGCCACGGATACAGCAGTGCTTTGTCTTCCAGAAGTCCTTGACCCAAGGACACATCAGAGACAAATTAATTTAGAAATCGTAAACGCGCGACTTGAACGCGTGAAGATCTGGTTGAGGAGTCGGAAGGAGGTGTTCAGTGGTGCTGGTGTTTATGGTCTCTCTCTGAAACCGTCTCTCTTTGAGACCATTATTCCCACTTCGCTTTAAACTCGCATTTAATATCAGGTTTAATCATTTCTCATGATTTTGCTTTATTCCCATATATGGACTGGACATGTGCCGTTACACTGCAATAATAATAATAATAATAATAATAATAATAATAATCTCTATATCTATGTGTAAATGTGTGTGTGTGTGTGTCTAATGAGGGTATTTTTGGCAGTAAATAAATTTAAAATGAACAACACAATTTATATGTATAGATTTTTCACACACACAGATATTTATTTAGTTTTATTATTTATTGATTTGTTTTTTTGGCTGGATTTTTAAAGAGGTGAAGAGCAATACAGTGCAATCACGCAGTCACGTCACCTCTATAATCCATCATCAGCACGTTCCTTATATTAATGCAGCTTCCTGGATAAATTCATTTTCTATTTTCATTCTTGTTTTACGATTGAAGCAAAATGTCAGGATTATTATTATTACTATAATTATTATTATTAACGTGTAAAATGTACTGTACTTCATTTGTATGTCTCATAAATAAAACTGGTGCAGTTTAATAACAGCTAATATCTGTGTGTGTGTGTGTGTGTGTGTGTGTGTGTGTGTGTGTGTGATTTCCAGGCCGAGTGGGCTAAAGTACGAGAAGGCGAAGGAGTGGAGGATCCCGTGCGTGAACGCTCAGTGGCTGTGCGACATCCTGCTGGGAAATTTCGAGGCTTTGCGGCAGATCCAGCACAGCCGATACACTCAGTTCAACTTGGCCGAACCTCTCGCTCCTAACGCGCACCTCGTCCAGAACCTGCTGGGTGAGAGTCCGTGAAAACACTCTGATCATCTTCACTCCTTCATTAGTGGAGTAAATAATAATGTGATCACGTCCTGAAAAATGATGGGTCCGTTAGATACAATCTGGCAACCTCTTACCTTCCTGATCTGTTTTCATGTGCAATGAGGTGTTTATTGCTGTCTTTACTGGTGCCGTATTACCATTTTTTAACATTTGTAATTGTTTGCGATTCCGTTTCATGCGCTTTCCATCGCTGTACATGTGAAATAACGTAAAACGGTTACAGTCTAAGCAAAAGCCAACATTGTAAGTTAATATCTTGATGTCTGATGCGTCTCGATGTGTTTTAATGTCTTAAACTTGATCTTGTAGTTACCCGAGTTCTATAATATCATGAAGAATGTGTAGATCTTTATGGCCTGTGCTTTCTCATGCCTTGTTTAGTTGATTAATTGTCTCAGTGTGGTTTTATTTTTGCTCTTCAGCTGCTTGGAGAAATCCTGTAAAAGTCTCGCCGGAAGCGTTGGTGGTAAGAGAGAGTTTCTAAAAAAAATCACCTTTTTTAAACATTTATTTATTTAATTTTTTTAATTGGACGATTGGGACTTGTATTAAACCTAGTGAAGGATAAAATGTATTATTTATCAGAGACTTATGGGTCCTGTGGTGGGTGTAATCTGGCTCCCGTTGGATTTTTATATTAGACGACGTTTTCATAACTCGTTATACGGCGATGATCTAAAAGTGTCTAAGAGTAACAGCATTTCTCTCCACCATGTTTTCACACTTTTGAACAGAAATACAAAATTTCCTCTCAGAACGATCCAGAATGAGTAACTTTAGATACCCAGGCCCTTATTTATCACCTTTAAGAGCAGTGTGATGATATAATATCGATTATTGTTATAAATTATGCCACAGTACACCGAGATATTTCTGAGATATTGCAGATGTTATGATATTTTTTTCTGACTTTAAGATTTAAGAATTTTCTACTGAATCTTTTAAAATGGTAAAATGTTTCTTCCTCCATTTCAGAGCTAGATGTTTTTTTTGTAGACGTTAAATAAAATGTTAATTTTTTTTATATGTAACTCTAGTACCATATATGGTTAATTGTGGGTGTGTCTGTATTTAAAATGGACGCTTAGGGGCCACGAACAATTGGTATTTATGATCACACATGCGCTCGTGATCTGCGTGTGCACATTTGATGAAATCTGATGTTATCGTCCCTACGAGAATCCTCTCTCTCTCTCTCCCTCTCTCTCTCTCTCTCTCCCTCTCTCTCTCTCTCTCTCTCTCTCTCTTGTTCTCTCTCTCTTTGCGTGTGTTGTTAATGATGATGGACGTTTCCAGCACCGGTCTGTAGTGCTTTCGGGTGTTATGAGTGTGTCTGAGTGTCTTATCTCCGTGCACAGAGCCTCCGTCTGCAGCAGAAACAGAAACAGGCCGAGGGAACCTCACAGCCACCTGCCAAGAAGCCCAAGTGAGTTCTGGAGTACACTTGAGTGTGTTTATCTGAGGTGTGTGTGTGTGTGTGTGTGTGGCATTTAGTCTTCATGGATCACAGAAGCGTCCACGCTTATCGGTCTGTTTTATCGACTCCAACACTTGGAGCAGGAAGCTGACAATAGGGCAAGTGTGGACCGGTTAGGGTCGGTAACCATGGTAACTCTGCTTCATCACACTACCCCATCGTTGATTATTTCACCATAACAGCACCACATACAGTGGTTTATACCTTAAACGCATTTATAAGAATTGAGTATTTTATTAATATTTATATATATATATATATGATCCTGATGTTATAATATTGATGCTTTGGCTAATTTCTATCCTAAAGTCTTTTTGTCATGAGTTCCTACTTAAAAACCCTCAAATGTGGGCTAGAACTTGAGACATTGCTCGTGAAGTAACTCACGCGTTCATTATGTCTCTCTGTAGAATAGAGGAGCTGCCCACGCCGTCTAAAAAGCTTCCTCCGGAGTCGACTCCGTATGTTTTCTTCACCGGTTTTGAGCCCGTGCAGGCCCAGCAGTACATAAAGGTAAGCGAGCGCGCCGTGTCTCCTCATTTTTCCTCCGTACAGCTGGTCATCGGCGTCGATCTCCTGAGCGCCGGAGACTACAGCGCGCTTTTCGCCGATTCGTCTTCCGGAACACGTTCAGGGCAGAATAAAGTCTTAACCGCAGCTCGAGAGCCGAGAGAAATCAGTATCTGATCCGAGATGACACTCGAGCGTTCGTGATGACACGCAGCCCCTCACACGCGTCCTCCGTCCGTTTCAGAGATTGTACGAGCTCGGCGGTGAAGTGGCGGAGAGCGCGCAGAAGTGCACTCATCTGGTGGCCGGCAAAGTGACGCGCACGGTCAAGTTCCTGACGGCCATCTCTGTCGTTAAGCACATCGTCACTCCGGAGTGGCTGCAGGAGAGCTGGAAATGCCAGACGTTTGTGGGTGAGTGCGAGTGGAGAGCGGTTTGAAGACAGGAAGTGGTTTATACAGAGGTGCTGCTGTCTGTGTGTGTGTGTGTGTGTGTGTGTGTGTGTGTGTGTGTGTGTGTGTGTTTTTTTTATTCCTCCACCCCAAATTTAATTTTGTTAGTGTTCAGGAAAAGTCCGCTGCACGACTTCTTAGATAAAATGTACTTAATGTACTGAAGGATGTAATTTCTCAGCAGTATGATTTCAGCTCAGGTCCTGAGAGATGTTTGATTTTATGAAAAAACTTTTTTTTTTTTTTTTGGATTAAGTGGATAAAGCGTTCAAGAGCCCTATAATAGTGTGTGTGTGTGTGTGTGTGTGTGTGTGTGTGTGTGTGTGTGTGTGTGTGTGTAGATGAACAGAGTTACATGCTGCGGGACGCCGAGGCTGAGGTGCTCTTCTGTTTTAGTCTGGAGGAGTCACTGAAGAAAGCTCATGCTGCTCCACTCTTCAAGGTGACGACCACCAACACCACCACCTTCCAACCCCACCATATAACTCCACCACTGTCCCGCTCCTTTCTCTTCATTTCTCCTATTGCTTTCTTTTTTCCTCTCCCTCTCTCAGCTTTTCTTCTTTCTTCACTCCATTCTCTTTCCCTTTTCTCCTCTCTTCTGCTTTTTTTGTCTCCCTTCCTCCACAGCTCTCCTCCCCATTTCTCCTTTCTTCTCCTTCTATCTCCTCCTCTTCTTCTTCCTCTTCACCCTAGCCTTCTCATAACCACTCCTCCCCTTGCATCTTCTCTTCTTTCTCTTCCTCTCCTGGCCTCTTTTGTCCTCCCTCATCTCCTTTCTTCATCTTTTCTCCTCTACTTTTCTCTTCTTCCTTTTCCCCTTGCCTCTTTTTTTCCCCCTCCTACTCACTGTGTGTTTCTGTCTTTACTTCAGTTTCTTTCCTCACTCCTTCAGCCATACCCTGTTCCTCCTTCCCTTTTCTTGGTCCTCTCTTCTATTTCCACTTCTCTCCCATTACGTTCTCTCTCCTCTCCTCCTCTCCCTCTCTCCCGGCCCGCGCTGTCCTCCTGCACTGGCGCGTGGTGTAATTGAGTGTCACAGAGGAGTTGCTGTGACTGAGATGTACGTGTATTAAAGATGTCTGTTCTGTCTCCTCAGGGCAAATTCTTCTACATAACGCCGGGAATCTGTCCGAGCCTCAGCACCATGAGAGCCATCGTGGAGAGCGCCGGAGGGAAACTGCTGTCCAGACAGCCGTCCTTCCGTAAGATCATGGAGCACAAGCAGAACAAGGTACTTCCTCCTCTACCTCCTGCTCTTCCTCTCATACCTTTTAATGCTCTTTCTATAGTAGTTTTGTATGAAAGTAACGTTTTCAGGAAGCAGCAGATCTGAATTTTAACACCTCGGGTGTAGGATGTGTCGCGGCCCACGTTCACGTTTGTTTCTCCTCCGTTACAGAACCTACCGGAAATCATCCTCATCTCATGCGACAACGATCTGCATCTGTGCCGTGAATATTTTCTGAAGAACATCGGTAAGGACGCGGGGAAAGGAAAACGAACTCTCGGAGTGTAATGTACTCTCGGTTCGACGTGTCCTCACGGGCGTTGTGTGGGTTTATACCACAGCGCTGTTGTATTCTGGATTCTGATTGGTCAGAAGGTCTCGATTCATTTCCTGTAACGTCAGCTCTTACGGTAGTGCGGGTTTACGTCAACGCGCACGTCCTAATACGTTACCGTTTCTATAGTAACGGCTTTTACACAGGGACTTGTACGGCGCGTAAACGGATTAAAAAAACGTATGAAGTGATTTAAAATGATAAAATCTCAGCTTACTGTTTATTCATCTTAAGACGCATCTGTAATGAGGAGAACCTTGGGAGAAATAATATTTATATAATTAATATCACGTCACAATTTACGCTTAAATATGATATTAATGATAGATAGATAGATAGATAGATAGATAGATAGCTAGCTTTATTCATTCCAGAGAGAACTTCATGTATTACAGCAGGGTGTTAGAAAGTATATTAAGTGTAATTTAAGATTATAAATGAAATAAAATGAGAATAAATATATAGAAACAGAATACAGTCTGAGTGTGATGTGGTCGTGCAGTGAGATGTAAACATTTGAGGAAATGATCAACAGACTTGAGTGGAATTAAATTTGTGAAGCTCGTTGTTATTTTTATTTATTTATTTTCCTCTCTCCCTCTTTCCGTGTTATTAGATGTCCACAACGCCGAGTTCATCCTCACAGGAGTACTGACGCAGACGCTGGATTATCAATCATATCCTTTTTACCGCGCAATAAAACCCACAGAGCTCTCGTTCTTTACTCCTCCTTCATCTGTCTGTTTAACCTGATCCTTTCCTTCCCCCTCTCTCTCTCTCTCTCTCTCTCTCTCTCTCTCTCTCTCTCTCTCTCTGTGTGTGTGTAAATTTACTGCTTATATCATTTCCTAGTGTCAGTCGTGTCCTTAACATTCTCACGTATAAATTCACGTGATCGGGAGGACGTCCTCGGGAAGAGAACACTAAACTCTCTCTGTACTGGTCGATGCCGAAGGTTCCTTTTTTTTATAAATATTATATAAAAGAAAGACAATACAGTTTGTTCCTTTTTTGTTTTTTTTTGTACCTGGTTAACAAGTCTCTTTTTGTAGAAATTACTGGTGGGGAAAATAAATAAATGAATAAATCGCTGTTATTTTTTACTGATTGTTTTAAATTATGACACATTTTTCCTGGTTTGTTTTGTCTCGCTTTTTTGGAATAAAAGTCTCGTTATTGTGACCGAAACCAAACTCGTTTTACGTAATTGTGTGTAGCGTCGGTAGAAACACAGACAATAAAGATGTAGTACAGTATGTAACATCTTCTACTTCGGACCAGGAAGATGCCGATTTTAATTTTTCTTCTCATTATAATGACTTTTTTTTTTATTTTATGCAATTGTATGCAACTGCTGTCTGGTGAACAGACTTAAGGCGTTCCTTTCTCTGAGAAGGATTGGACCAAACTAAGGAAGGCAGAAGGAAGAATAACATTTTTTTAATTTATTTTTTTTTAACTGAAGCACAATTTCAGTGTTACTATATAATTGTATATAAATGTAATTATTTATAATATATATCTGATTTCAGAGGCGGTCTGTCACTATTTACTCACCGGGTATCTGATCATCTCGTACTCTGATGTAGCTCCTCTTTGCTGTGTGTGTGTGTGTGTGTGTGTTGGGGGGTAGACCTCTCGTTAAACCGTTATTCCTGATAGACGGAATTCAATTAATTGTTAATGAAGTGTTACGGGTACTTACCGGTGGAAGGGAATTGTGCGCTGTGAGCCGTTTTGCCCGGGGCGATCCCGGTGCCCCCGCGCAGGGCTGTAGGGGGGAAAGAACCCCTGCTAGTGCCCTTCTAATAACGGAGAAATTAAAATGCACACAGCCAAGGTCATGTAGTACAAAAGCTACTGGGACAGAGCGCGTTGAACTGCTGTTCGGAAAATGTCCGCTGAAAGAATAAAAGATAAAAGGTCGTTCCTGGTATCCCTTTGGTTTTTCAGCAGCAATAATAATAACAACAATAATAATAATTAATATGAATCAAAATAATAATCTCCTTTGAGCTCATGACATCAGTCTACCCTTATAAATAAAAATAAATCCACCTTGTGCTGTCCCTATAAATCATTACATTATATATTATAATATTATAAACTATTGTTTCGATTCTTTACCTCTACGATTATTTATTTATTTATTTATAAACTACCCCGGATGAGCCAATGTTACAATTTCTTTCCCTAACATTACCACAGTTTATCACCATATTATCAAAATGCTGTATTTAAAAAAATCATTACACTATTAAACGTAATAAAAATCATCATTTCCTGTATTTGGCTTAAATAATGCGCTTTTGAAGAGCAGGCTTTATCTCAGGAGGACAAGACAAACGCTGTCCCAAAATGGAGGACTGATTCATATTTAGATTTAATATCTGTGTGTGAAACATTCAGATATAATTAGTAAAGCAATTAGCAAAACAGTACGGTTTTAGGGCATTATGATATTTAAAATATGCTGTAAATATTTATATCAATATTTAAAGATATCACGACACACGACGTGTAATCGTGATGTTTAAGTTTTTTTTTTTTTTTGCTAACAAAGCGCCAGGAAGGGCCACGGGGTCAGAGGTTTGTGTTCAGCGTTTATACAAATGAAGGTTTTTCACAGAAACAGAGAAGGAAGGAAAATTAAACATCTTTAATGTGTAGTCAGGTACTTTTAGTTGTCAAAGACAATAATGATGTACTTGAAGTGAATCATGATGAAATAATATCATGTGTGTTTTATTGTCATCTGAATCCTTTGTGTTGCTTCTCTGTGCTTCGAGAGAGAAATGTTTTAAAAAATCTACTGCACAGCTTATGAACAGCTGCAGGTTGGAGATGGAGACCAGCACAGAGACGCTGCAGATGAAACTCCACCTTCATCAGTAACCACGTCGGTTCTGTCTGTTATCTGGTACAAGCTCCGCCCCTTCTGTCCTGCGGTGCATGATGGGACAGGTTAGTGCACTCCACGTTGTATCCTGTGATCCATCTGTTAGTGAAGTACTGACTGACTGTCTGGTGTGATTCAGTAAGCGGACTTACTGTTACGACCCTGCAGTTGATTATTTTCCTGTAACACCACGTCCCCAAGTGGTTTATTCCTCTTATACTGCCACTATTTATTAACGATTACTTTTTTAGTTACTTAAAACCGTTATTTAATGTCCAACAGACAGGTTAGTTCCTGTTCTCACTTACGTTACAGCAGCTATAAACTCACCAGCCTCTCTTTTACTCTCTCTCTCGAAGCTGATAAGACACGAAGCTCGTCACGTTACTAAGAAAAGCGTAAACTCCTCTGTCCTGACGATGGCGGAAAACTTGGTTACAGAAAACGCATCATATCAGTGATTACGTACATTTTTAATCCGTTTATTATCAGTGGAGCGTCTGCCTTACGAGTCCCTGTGAATGAGCTGTTACTATAGAAACCATAACTTATTAGAATTGAGCGCATTAATATACCAGATTTTTTTTTATCAACACACACACACACCTCGGCTGTGGTACTTTTCCATGTTGGTAAGTAACTTTTATTAAACAACGGTGCCAATAATTTGTCCGCAGCCTGATTACCTAATTATTTCCCTTAATTGACACACCGCTTAATTGCAATTAAAAATGCAAATGATGGCGCAGGTCTTTGATTAAACTCCAAGTTCCTTGTTGGTTTGTGGATGTCCTGGAAGATTTGTGGCTGTTGATGCTCTGCTGCAATAAAACATCAGGAGACGCCATAATTAACCTTAAACGCTAAAAAGGATGTGTGTTTTAATTACCGTCCTCTCGGCAGCGATGCAGCGTTCGGCCTTGTCTTAGTGGTAAGTGTGTTATAATACACAAATTACATGCTAATTAGGCAGAACAATGCTTTGGGATTCACAGATTTACATTTGCATATGAGCTAATTAACTTTCATTAAGGAGTGAGCTAATTACTAATCTCAGGCAGACGAGCTTCAGCACGTAGGAGATCTGTGCGAACACAGCCGTGTCTTTTCGTCGTATTTTATAAGACCCACGCTCAATTCCCGTAATAAACCATTGTTTTTCTGATAACTACACAATTAATAATCAGAGCTGAGCTTTTAAAAACAATGCAGTTTCTCAGCCTGAACATTCAAGAAGCTGAAGGTTCTGAGATAATGTGCATTTAACTGGCACTAATTAGACACCATCACTGTAGTGTGTATCTTCAGCCCGCTCATAATGAAGTACATACATATGAGCAATTTAATGAATTATCTAAAACTAAATCGAGCTTGTCAAAAAGGAAAAAAAAAAAAAGTCACGCCCCACTCAGGAGAAGAGAAAAAAAAAAAAACCCTCCGAATTAATAGACGTGCCAATCATTTGTCTCGGAGGAATTTCTCTGTCCACATACATTAACAAAGGTATATGACTTTTACATCAATCAGATGATAATTGCTTTTGTGTCTGCAGAAAGGAAGTTAGCGCTGAGGGGCATGAGCACCATTCCAAAACGCCCTTCTCTCCCCCAAAACCCATTTTTAAAGACTTTTGTTTAAGACGCTGATCGAAAGACAGGCGCTGCAGTTCTCTTCTGATATCTCAATACACTGTCTCGAAATTTAGTTAAAACGTGTGAAGCGGTGAATAGTGCGCTCTCCGTGAGCCTTTCTGCTGTGATGATCATGAAAAAGTGGCGCTTTGAGAGTTTTCCAGGATTTTAACGAGCCGTTTCGTTAGTCTCGTCGTTTCTGACGCACATGTAGTTGATGAACACGGTCATGAACGATGTATAGTGCTGTTAGAATCAAATACCGCGACGCTGACAGCGTGGCGTGATGAAGCGCTTACTGTCGCCACCCTGAGGTTGATTATTTTCCTGTAACAGCACGTCCCCAAGTGTTTTATTCCTCTTACACTACAGCAATTTGCCAAGCATTACTAAAGAATGTCATACTTTTTTTTTATCCGTTCGTAGTTGCTTGTAGTGTTATGGAACCTCTGCAAAACTATTTAGTTCCTGTTCTCACTTACGTTATAGCAGCTATAAACACTATAGACACTGGAGACTCCTTCCATAAATGTTCAACATCTCCTTGCAGAAATCTTTACCATACTAACAATTTTTTTAATATGTTTATTATTAGGAAAGCATCCGCTCTATATACAGAGCGTCCCTGTGAATGACAGTTACTATAGAAATTATAACTGTAATATGGACCAATCAGAACGTAGGAACTGTAACGTCATCATCAAATCCTTCCAGTTTTAAGAAATCTTAGTCACTGTAATCATGTTCATATTTACTATTCATTATATATATATATATATAAGTTTTATATACACTGTAGCTGTGGTCTAGCATTAATTAGATTTACATCCAAATTGAGTTCTGATATTTTAGTTCAACAAAGCCGTTAAATAACACAAATCACAAATGCATGTTTCTAAGTAGAGATCATAAGGTTTACTTTTAACACAGGAGGCCTTATTTATTTCATTTTTTTCATATTTTCATATTTTCACTGTTTGCTGTTAGTGAAGCGTGCTCAGTGTCTGATCTGTCTTTCTGTTAGATTAGTGAGTGAGTGCTGCTCTCTACTGACCGGTTTGATAATTACACAACCTCTCCATAACAATGACAACACATTTAGATGGAAGTTTATTAATTAAAAAAAAAATAAAAATAAAACATCTACAGTTTGTTAGGCATTAGGCTAAATACAGCATGTGGTTAATTTATTTTGCTCATAAATGTTACAAAACAGTGTAATATAGTCATAAATTTATTAGCTTAATATATTTTGAACGCAAGTTACTTTCTTAAGTAATTATTTACTGTAAAAAGTAGACCAACTTCCCCATGTTTTACAGAAGAACGGTCTTTAATATGTACACCGATCAGCCATTACATTAAAACCACCTGTCTAATATTGTGTAGTTCCTCATTGTGCCGCCAAAACAGCTCTGATCCCTCGAGGCCTGGACTCCACAAGCCCGCTGAAGGTGTGCTGTGGTATCTGTCACCAAGACGTTAGCAGCAGATTCTTGAAGTCCTGTAAATTGTGAGATGGGGCCTCCATGGATCGGACTTGTTTGTCCAGCACGTTCCGCAGATGCTCAATTGGATTGAGATCTGGGGAATTTGGAGGCCAAGTCAACACCTTGAACTCTTTTTGTCATGTTCCTCAGAACATTTCTGAACCATTTTTGCAGTGTGGCAGGGCGCATTGTCCTGCTGAAAGAGGCCGCTGCTATGAAGGGGTGTACTTGGTCTGCAGCAATGTTTAGGTAGATGGTACGTGTCATGAATGCCAGGACCTGAGGTTTCCCAGCAGAACATCGCCCAGAGCATCACACTGCCTCCACCAGCTTGCCTTCTTCCTACAGTGCACCAGATGGGCTAGTCTTCGCTCCCCACGTGGCTCAGGGAGCCTTGGGAGCCCAGGACCCTGTCACCAGTTCACCGGTTGTCCTTCCTTGGACCACTTTTGGTAGGTACTAACCACTGCATAGCTGGAACACCACACAAGACCTGCCGTTTTGGAGACGCTCTGACCCAGTCGTCTAGCCATCACAATCTGGCCCTTGTCAAAGTCGCTCACATCCTCACGCTTGCCCATTTTTCGTGCTTCCAACACATCAGCTTCTGGAACTGACTGTTCACTTGCTGCCTAATAATCCCACCCCTTTACAGCTGCCATTGTAATGAGATAATCAGTGTTATTAACCTCACCTGTCAGTGGCTTTAATGTTATGGCTGATCGGTGTAGAAACATAACCTTTAACGTGAGAAGCATTACAGAATTCAGCTTGGTTGATGACCATTACGGAAAAATGCTTAACTGTAGAGTTTTTCTTCCTTGCACTCGTGTGACGTTCTGAACCCTTCTGACCTTGTGCTTGTTCCTCTGAGGAATTTAATCGTGGTGCTTGATTCATTTGAGCAAACTTGTGAAAGGAAGAACACAAAGAGAAGTGCTAAGCGACAGTCCTTTTATTGCATAGACACCTTTATATGAGCATTCCTCCACACAGCCTTTGTACACGTTTTACAAAACCAGAGAACATATTTACAGCATTATTTTTGTGCAAACGAGATTCTTTAAGAATGAAATACCTAGAAGGCATGCATAGCAGAGAACTTTGGCCAGGTAAGTGAAAACAGTTTTCTTTTATTATTGAACACATCACTTGTGTATGCGGTTTAACACACTATTAGTGGCACAAAAATATTATCTAAACTACTAAGGATATTTTAGTAATATGATATTTAAACATCACACACACTCTTTCGCTACAGGTGGATTCTAACAGAAGGTAAGTCTTAATCAATATAACTTTGGTGTTGTAAGTGAAATACTTGAACTTGAAAGAATAATGTTAGCTAAAACTGGCAGTGTGCTGAACCCCAAAATCAAAACACTGATGAAACACAGATCACTTCTTTAGGCTTTCGCAGCTTTCTGCGATAAGGATAAAGACAATGTCATAGTTTTCATTTTCAGAAAAAAAATAATTTGTACACATTTTGCATGTTATATTCCAACCATGTAGTTCTCACACCTCTAAAAAACAGAACTCCATTAAATGTCAATCTAATCTAA
Source organism: Pangasius djambal (assembly GCA_022985145.1). Taxonomy (NCBI): domain Eukaryota; kingdom Metazoa; phylum Chordata; class Actinopteri; order Siluriformes; family Pangasiidae; genus Pangasius; species Pangasius djambal. Next base: position 917,135 of record CM040995.1, read on the forward strand.
TCTAATCTCTCAAATAGAAAACCTACGCAAAAACACCACCACGAGAGCTAGTCACTTTGCTGTTAGCAAGTGGGTTATAAAGAGTTCCTTAAATCGCAGAAGTAGTGCCCAAAAACAACACTGCTCAGAAGACAACAATCCCAAACACCCACTTAAACCGAACAAGTCAATGGCATGTAAAAGATGTACACTCCCCCCCCCACAAAGTAAAGACTTGCTGAAACAAAAAGTAAGCAAAGAGAAAAAGAGAACTGAAATTTCGGAGAGACAAAACGTTCATGGTTTGTCCTCCTTTGATGCTGGTGGTGTCAGGCTGAAGCTCAAGCTCTGTATGATTAACCTTATGCTCACACCGGCAGCCATTTTTCACCTTGCGATGTTCAGAATGCTTTCCGTTGGTTGCTACTGGGTGTCCCTTATATTAAATTTACTGAAGGTTGCCATGGTTTCACTGGTAAGGCCACTATAGCACGATGTCAACACAAACAACAGAATTTGTAATGCGTTAGCTACAGAACATGCATCTTCCCACTAAAAATAAAATTCAGAAAGGAAAATCGCTTGTGTATGAAATGCATCCGTGCTGCAAGTCACCGTAGTATTAGAACGGACCAAAAATAACGCTCTCGTTAAAATCAAACACAGGAACTGTGAGAAGGAACATGTGGAACCAAATCACAAGGATAACATTTCACAGGTGGGGCAAAGAAAGAACCGTTCCTTGCTTAAATTCACTTCACTTCTTACTTGCGTAAACCTTATTAGGTCACTCACCATGCCCACTTCACGTCAACAACAGTTGCTCCACCCCTCGTTGCTCAAAATCAGCAACTCTCGTTGAAATTAAATGACTTCCGACTTACTGTCGGTGTAAGCGCAGGGTTCGATTCGACCCAGATACAGCAAGCACAGGGATAGGGATGAGGAATGGTAGCCAGATCAGCTGCTGAGGTTGAGTATTGAGTGTGACAGGATGTGACCTTTGACCCACTACAAATCACCAGAGACGTTGGATGATTAGCAGGGTTGGGTTCAAATGCAAAGACGATTTCCAGAGTTAGTATAAAAACTGTCTAGGGTTTTAGAAACAGGTTAAGGATTTATATACTTTCTAAGCTGCAATGGCGCTCTTGTTGCCACCTGTGAATAAAAATGCTGGAATGTCGATTAACAAAAGTGTAAATGTGTATACTGTGTATAAATACCTAGCTGTAACATGGTAACAAAAATACTTGAGTCTTGCTGGTTATATATGTAAAAACCTCATTCTCTAAAAAGAAAAAAGCAAAAGGAAATTTGGCACTTCACAGGTGTAGAAAGCTAGCATTTTGCCTAATTAGACATTTTGGTATGTGACTAATCCCCTCTCTTCTCCATACACATTGATATTCTTTTGATGTCCTTTGTATGTTAAGCGGTGAGATTGTGTAACGCATTTACACGTATATCTAATTTTTTTTAATAACATTTATTTATTTGGCTGATGCTTTTATCCAAAGAGACTTACTCTCTATGGCTCAATTAGAAAGTTAAGGATCTTGCTCAAAAACCCAACAACTTGGCAGTGCTGGGCCAATCACAGCAGACCAATGACTGGTGAGTCAACAAAACCACTCAAGTTTACAAGACATCAGGAAGTTGTCTTTAGCCCATGCAATTGGATGTCCTGCGTACAGGTAGCTCTACAATAAAACTACCTGTCGGAATTGGCTTTGGGAGTCCTGGAGCTTTGGTGGTTTTGGAGGTTTTTCCACACTTCCTGCTTGTTGCCGTGATCTGGGCGAAGCAACTCGAGAAGTGGAGCCACTGGTGGTCTGGAAAAAATAAAATCGCAAGGGAAACAAATCAGGGATGAGCTGAAGGAGAATGGAAAGAGTGAGAGCAGCAATTTATGGGATTTCAGAGACCCAGGAAAGTACAGCCAGCATGCTGAAGCGAACCAACCTCACATCATGCACAATCAAGTGATCGATCGTAAAGATCAAAGGGAATCAGTTGGATAGGGAATACCATCACCGTGTCAAAAAGTGAAGTAGTAAAGACAAGAACAGCAACCCATCAAGACTCCACAAATCATAACAAATCAAACACAGGACTGAACAAAGAGGGTTCCCCGCTGTGAATCCACCCCACAGGCACCTACGAAACACATTCACATTGGATTAAAGTCAGTGGTTAGAACGACAGAATCTCAGAGGCAAACCCAAAGCACCGAGAGTCAGGCGAGAGTAGCTGAATGGAGAGACCTGTTTAGTGCTGCCGGAGCAAAGTGAGCTGGAGGAAGAAGGCAGAGGAACGCATTGCACTTTGGACTTCTTCCTCTGAGGAGGCTTCTGAGGCTTTGGCCCTAGAGGAGCTGGTTTCTTTGAAGGACTGCTTTCGGCCTGCACCGTTTGGTTCTCCACAACTCTCTTGACTTTTGGATCTTTACAGGTGGCGTCAGGGGACAGTCCGGGGTCCATGTTTGTGATTGTGGTTTCTAGTTGTTTAATGGTCTCCTCCAGGCTGTCTATGGTTTTGTATGCAGTTTGACAGATCTCATTAGTCCTTCCTGCGGAGTTTTGCTGGGTGGTGGTCTGGGATTCAGATGGTTCACTGGCTGAAGCGTCAGGACTGGTAAAGTCTATGCTTGATTTAATCTCAAATCTTTTGGCTTCTCTTGCTTCCTTCAACGTGCCATCTGGTTCCTCCTCATCTTCATAAACCACCACCTGCAATGTCTTTTTGCCTGTTTTTGTACCAGTACGAAGGGCCTGGCCGATAGCTGCCAGTTGCTTCTTGGGGAACTTGAACTTAAACTTCTTTTTAGCTTCTTGCTTGGCGTCACCGGGGAGGTCTACTTGGGCCACTGCAGAAGAGCACTCACTGAGGTTCTGCTGTTGACCAGGCACTTGGAGATGATTACCACTACCAGTGCGCTCTGATTTACTGCCAGACTTGACCTGATCATCAACTGTATCAGTGGCCTCCTCTTCTTCTTTGATCTCCTCAGTATCCTCGATGATGCGCTCCTTTGAGAGCGTCCTGTCCAGCTCTTCCTCGCACTCGAAGATGGTGGAGAGACGCTTGTAGGCCTGTCGGATGTCCATGGGCTCATCAAAGACGATGATGACTGGTTTCTTGCTGAACTCGCCGTCCTCTGGGACAGACACAGTCTCGTCCGTTCCTACTTTAACGGTTTCAACATCTTGTTCCTTGGAGCTCACCAGCTGCTGGTATTCCCCAGTGGACAGAGCCTGCACTCTGGTTTTGGTGATCATGAAGGCGATGTTGTCAGATGGAGGAGGAGCCTCCTCTGCAGGAAGGTCAGGGCTCAAGCTCGTCTCCTCACTGTACCCAGTTCGACCCCTAGATGATCTCATTACCACCTGCTGCTTGTCCTCCTGGTACCTGGTTTCTTCTGACAGCACCAATGTTTCTGGTCGCACCAGTGATTTAGCCACCTGAACCTCGGATGCATTGCTGGATGGTTTCTCAGAGGCATGAATGAGATTTTCAGAAGAAACCAACACTTCTTTCTCTGGCTTACTGGTGATGCTCTCAGATGACTCTCTTGGAATCTTTGCTTCATCTTTGTCACCGCTGATGTCCTTCTGAGATTCTGGAAGACTTGCATACATCTTCTGAGTGTCAGTTGACACTTTCAAGCTTTCTTCTACTGAGTTAGGGGAATCTAAAGTCAAGTCAGATGGCGTTAGTACGTTCGGCTGTTGGGTAAAATCAGGAGAATTCGGATGCGCCACCTTAGACGAGGAAACGACTCCTTCCCTGGGCTCGTTTTGGACTTCAGATCCTCCAAGTGGATCGTCGCTGGGTGTTTTTGCCGTGCCAGTGATGTAATATATGACCTGATGATAAACAGACAGATTTTTAATGCAATGCAACTCAACTTAAATATTATACACTGGAAGAAATAATGACAAACTAAGATAAATATTTTACCCCAGATCCAGGTGAAGCATGAGGAGAGTGTTTTCCATCTTCGCAATGAAGAGCTGTGCTCTAACATTTTTTTAAAGACAGAACGAAATGGGTAAAATCTTACATTTATCAACAGATTTTAAAGCCACTCTTTGATGCAAGCGTGTAATAAAACGATGTTCAGGAGCTTTATCCACATATTCCTGGTAGAAATCATGCAAGCAGCCTGAAAATGAAAGGAGTTTGACGAGGAGATGAGACATTAATGAGTTTTAAATGAATTCAGAGGTGAAATGTGTTCTGTCAGTTGTTCATCAGAAAGTGCAGAAGGTCCTAATGGGAAAGAAATTTGTTAGCATATTCATTTAGCATTCCAGGAAGACCTAGGTGATCAAAATTTTAGATCTAGATGCCATTCCCATGTAATTTTATACACATTATCCTCATGATTCTTCAAACTGAGCGTGCAACTCATGTTTTTCGAGTAGCCTTTAACATAAGGTGGTTTGAGGTGGGATTGTGGAACTGTAAAGGGATGTAACTCTGAAAATGTTTGTTCAGGTTCAAGGATTCTGGAAATCTAGAACCATAAACCATCCAAATAATGCTTAAGGAACTCTTTAAAGGAGCTAAAATCGTCTCGTTCTCAGCTCCTGAAAAAGTTCCTGTGGTGGAAACCTGCTAAATTTAAACTATCACACAAAGTAAAAGTTAAATACCAAAGGGGGGGATTTAGACGGAGACGAGAGACACTTGGGACACTGAAGAAGACAGCAGAGAATAGACGCATCTTTCAAGACACTGTAGTCCAGCAAACGTTTAATGCCATTAGATCATTCCTTGGTCTATCGAGCAGCAGATGTGTAAGTGTGAGAGTGGGGTTAGAGACACTGCAGCATACCACTGTATCTCTTGAAGCACTGCAAGCAAAGTTAAAGCCAAATTAAGGCTAAGTGTTAGTAATGTTGGTTAAAAGGGCGTTAAGGAGTGTTGATACGGGGCATCAGCATTATGACGGCGAACGGCTAGGGGGCGCTAGACTGAATCTGTTACCTTTGGGTCATACGAGGAGAGCGAGAAGGCCGGCTCCAGCTCTCGGTCTGGGAACACGTGGGTGGTCAGGTCAACAATGTATCTGGGCTCTAAGTCTTTAACCGGACACTTCTCAAACACCTGGAGTGGAGTGTGTTAACATTACACACGATTAGTTCTTTCAGATCTGAACAGCATTGATTTTTGTATTTAATTTCATATTGCACACACCGTCCAATCAGAAGGCAGCTACGTAAGTATGCAGCATTTCTAGCCATTCAGAAGACAATGGCCCTCTGAGAGTTTCCTTATACTGGTCAGAGAAAACTCGGTGTATTTCTGAGCCTACACGAAATGTGTAAAGGTGGCAGGTCTGAGAAGGTTAAATGCAAGGTCAACACCTTGTGAGGGAAATTGTTAGAAAGTCAGCTCACCACTAGAGGTCATTAAACAGCACAGTTGAACAGTCTAAGATGATGCCTGAAGACAGAGTGCTGGTGTCAGCATGGGTGTGACTCACATAAACCAAGTGTGTTTGTTCCAAAACACCTCCACCCCCCCATCCGTGTGTTGGACAGGTTGTTTTTATTTCACCTTGCCAATGCTGACGTCATACCTTCACTCAGGCTGAGGGTTTACCTGACTAGGTGTGATTGTGTGTACAACTACTCACCTGCAGTTCTGCTATGATCTTATCTTCATCGTCTTCCTCCTCCTCACGTGCGTTGATCGGAGGAAGTGTGCGTGGTTTGGGTTTCAACTCTGGACGAACTCGCTGGGGTTTGGACTGGAGAATCTCCTCCTCCTCTCGCTCCTGCTGATAAAACAAACTTTAACACGTCAGTGGTGGTTACACTCACGTGCTCTTATGCTAATTTAACATTTCAAAGCAAAAAGCCATAGAGGAAACACCAGAAGGTTAAAAAAAACAAACCACTTATGTCTTTATGCTTATGTGAAACTTAAGGTATGAATGAAAGTGTGCTAAAATTTTTTTTTGCAATGTTGAGTATACCGCTGTACGGAGTAGCGCCAAAGTGGTGAATATTTTACTAAACACTGCTGTAACCAGTAAAGCTTACATTTAAATGTGCAAATCTTTGTGCACCCACAATGCACGTATGACTAATCTTTCAGCTGAATAAGTCTGTAAATTACAAAAACACCTCCTTACACACATTGTTACAGATCCTGCTGTTATAGAAAATTAATAATGACACCTTCTGACGAATCAGAATCAACAAACAGTTTAACTAATAGACTAATGGATCCAAACGGCAACACAGACAGATTGAGTGTGAGGAAATCTTGCATTAAGTACCTTCTTTGCTCGGGTTACGTCCCAAACTGCATAAGAATATATTACAGCAGGTGGTTTGAGACGTAGCCCATGAGTGTGTGTGATGTATTTTTGGAAATTCGTTCACCGTTTGTGAAATGCTTGGAATACACGTAAATGCCCATGACAGATTTGTGCCTGAGGGACAGTGTAAACCTCTTAAACAACATTCATGCTTGGGTTAGTCTGAGAAATGTGTCTGGGAATGTGACTAAAAGAGGTTTCTCTCTCTCTCTCTCACACACACACACACACACACACACACACACACACACACTCGCACACACCTGAGGTGGGGCAGGGTCCTTGCGAGTGGTGTAGATGACCTCTCCGGAGCGTCCGGTCGTCAGTCCCGTCGCTGCGAGGTGGAGTCGGCGGGGCGGGGCAGGGGGTGGAGATTTATTTGTTGCAGCCTCCTGATTGGGCGTTGCTCGGTCCACACTGGCTCTGTGAGGCTTCTCTATAGGAGGTTTATGAACACACTCCGAGCTGGTTTGGACCAGTTTATCTGCTACTGGTTCAGCTGGAGCGGTGGCCTCTGCTGTGAAACGCACAAACAGAAACAAAAGAACTCATTTCTAGGTGCACGTAGAAGGTGCTAATGGCCGAGCAGGTAAGGAATGTGCGAGGGCTTATAATCACTCAGCAACACAACATTTTACTAAACATGAGAGAGAGACGTGCATCTAGTGATCAAGTGATCACTGACCCGATGTATAGCATACATTTAAACAGTGAATAATTCACAATGATGTTTCAATACAATGCAGTGCAAGAAAAGCTTTATTGCAATATTAAAAAAATACTGCAATAAATATTTTAGCAAGCCATATTGGAACAAAATTACATTTATAATTTATATATCTTTTGGCAATTTTTCACATAAAAGAATGTCCTTGTGTCCTGGTTTAGACATTTAACCACAACATAAAATATTTTTTATATCAAAATTAGCAGTTAATCAAACGTATTTCAGTTAATGTTAAGAAAAATGACTGGACACACCAACTCTTTATTTAACTTAAGCTAAGTTAAGCCTCGCCTCCTCTGTATTATCATTGGTTGCTGGACTCAAACAGGCACAATCATTTCTTCTGGCCACACCTCCTTTAGTAAGATTAATTGGCACAGAGGCCACACCCCCTTCACCGAGACTGACAGGCACACAGGCCACACCTCCTTCCCCGAGACTGACAGGCACAGAGGCCACACCCCCTTCACCGAGACTGACAGGCACACAGGCCACACCTACTTCACCGAGACTGACAGGCACACAGGCCACACCTACTTCACCGAGACTGACAAGCACAGAGGCCACACCCCCTTCACCGAGACTGACAGGCACACAGGCCACACCCCCTTCACTGAGACTGACAGGCACCCACAGTGCCGACGAAGGCTTATTTAACGTTCGATGAAATTTCTCAATATGATTAAAACCAGCCGTGGGACAGACCTGGAGGTGGAGAATGAGGAGTGTCCACTTCATCAGGCCGGACATGAGTCGTATCTGAGGCTTTGCTCTTCTCCTGATTGGTCAGCTCCAGGTCAGGTATATTCTTCATCAGGTTGGCTTGAGCCTGCTGTAAAATACGCTCCATGTCTGCTTCTTCCTCGGCCTGTCTCCTGTCCACCGCCTGCAAGGACACACCCACACCCTCAAACCTCAAAATCTCTCGTGTGTGTGTGTGTGTGTGTGATGGAAAGGTCCAAAAAGGAAAGAAAAGGAAAAAAGCAAGATTAAAAACAAGGACAGAAAGAAAAGGGAGGAAGGAAGGAAAAGACAGGCAGAGAAAGAAAAACAATGACAGATGATGAAAGAGGGAAAAAAAATACAAAGAAAGAAAACAAATACAAAAAATCAGAAAGCGTAAAAGAAACACGCAAAGGAAGAATGAAAATAAAGACAAAGCCAGAAAGACAAAAAAAGAAGAACGTAAAAAAGTAAGAAAAGACAAACAGGAGAAAGAAAGAAAGCAGACAGAAAAAAACAGAAAGAAATACAAAAGGAAAAACAAATGAATAATGAAAGACGTTCAAACATAAACTGGGGCTTAGACACGTAAGTGACGTGAGGATGGAGGTGCAGTCCGTGGGTGAGAGTCAGTAGCTCTCCGCTCCTCACCTCGTCTCTCTCAGCCGTTTCTCTGCAGCTCAGCGGCTCGTCCTGGACGTGATGGACATCACCGGACTCCTCGCGGCTCCTGGAGGTCAGCGCGACCACGGCGGGGGCATCTCGGTTGTGACTTGGGATCAGTGCCGAGCTGCAGGATCTCTGCGCCATGATGGGAGAGGAGGAGGAGACGGAGACGAGCTCACAGTGGGCGGGGTTAGAAGAAGAGGTGATAGTAAAGTGGGTGGGGTTTGAGGATAAATGCTGCTGAGTTGTGGCCGAGTCTCGGGCCAGTCTGGGGGAATCGAGTGACTCGGGCTTCATAGAGATCGGGTCAGGGCGGAGGGAGCCTTCTGTAGCACGTCTGCTCAACACACAGAGTATCAGTGTCAGTCACACACACACACACACACACACACACACACACACACACACACGTCTAGAATGTGATAAAACATCCTCTCAATCTCCTCTCAAAGGTTAATGGATAAAATAAATAAAAATGCCTAGGAATGGTAGAACAAGCATCACGTTAACACCCTCTACCATGTGATCATAAAATGTAGGTTATTCTGATGTGTGTGTGTGTGTGTGTGTGTGTGTGTCCCCTACATCCTGAGGCTGCTGAGAGTCTCAGTCAGGGCTTTGACCCTCTTCAGCATGTTGTCCATCTTCTGAGGTTCCTCCTTCAGGAAGCGCACAGCCTCCACCTCCATCCTCAACACCGCGTGCATCCTTGACTGCAGAGCTGGGAACTCTCCTGATGACGTGTATACAAGACACACACACACACACACACACACACACACACACACACGGGCATGACTATTCAACCCAATTGATCAAACTTGTTTCTGCTACACGTCGTGCTGCGAAATCAAACCTGACAGAAGAAGAATTATGACCGTCATGTTAAGTCTGTAGTAACAGTAATGACATTCCTAACAGACCGATGACTTTACACGGTGTGATCACGGCAGCCTTTAGGATTATTACTTTTAATCTGTTTTCCAGTCTATTTTTCTCTTTCGGTTAGAAACCAAAAGTGTCCTGACCATTTTCGACCAAAGAACCTTTAGTGCATCCTAATAAATCTATAAGTGATGCGAACTACGTGCTTTTTTAATTTAATATTAGATAAGTGGAACACACACTGATATTTTATTGCATATTAACGGCATATTTTTGAGTGATGGAGCTCCTGCACAAAATGTATGAAGGTTGGTGGGTCTGAACGGTGGTTCTCGCTTATCCCTGGGATTTAAACTCACATCCTGTTGGTCGCTAGACTCAAACAGTAACCAGTAATCCATCCTTGTGCACTTTGTTATATCACGTTTTTAAAATCTATTGATATTTTTAGTTTTAAGGGCAAACACAACTTGCTGCAGCTCCTTTCCTCCATGGGACTGACCTCTGGATATCCTTGTATCTTAAACCGTTAATCACAAGAACAATCATTTTCAATTTCACTGGCTGTATCATGCGACGCCGCTTACCTTTCAGCGTGGCGAGCTTCTCGCCGACCTTCCTCAGATTAACCGCTCCGTCCTCCACATCCCGCAGCGTGACAGGCCTCTGAGCCTGAGCCGAGCTGGAGTTCCTCTTCAGCTGCTCCACGTGTTTCTCCAGCTCCCTGTAATGATGATGCAGAAGATTAACAGTCCTGCATTAAATACAGGCACATAATGGAGTTGCATGCTGGAGTTCTGCAGGAAATAAAGCTGCTAAATAGCAAAATAAAGCAATACATTAGGCCTGGATTTGCTTAGTATTTTTTTAAAGGAGCACTCAGTTTTTATCACATTATCACAACAGCAGGTTTTCTAAAAGGTTATAATATGCCGGTAAACATGTTTCACCCTTTTGCTGCATTCATAACACATTTTATTTTTATTTTATTTACAAAAAAAAAAAAAGTCTGATTAAGAGTCGAAACACCAGGTGGATAGAAATGCATTATTTTGCAACCGGAGTTCACACGTCACGTGACAGCTTTAAAATGGCTGAAAAATCATCCAAAGAGAGAAAACTGAGCATTATTTACAGGTTCTCCTGCTTTAGAACACACCATTAGGACATATTACGCTAATAACAATGATCACATCATATCACTCGTTCTTGTTCTGATATTTTGATTAAATTATTCTGTTGTCTGTCAATCCGGGATACATTTCCATTCCAGTCCACTAGGTGGCAGTGTTGCCAATTTAACCACTTTTTACACCACTTTAGAAAATTTATTTAAAAAAAAAAAAAGCAACATTAATTTAACTACTGCAAAAGTGATTTTTAAAATGATTTGTAATCAATTCTTAGCTGTAAATTAAGTCAAATAAACCTGTAATGATACCATTTTGCGTTAAGTGACGTGAAGCACACGACTTCTGGGCAAACAGGGCGTAAGTCGCCCCCTAGTGGTAGCTGTATTGCATTTACAGAACATTTATTAAAACCTTTTCGCTACATAAAACATGGGTTTTAAACCATAAAAACTTTGATAATTAACTTCCCGTAGATATTTTTTTTTTCATATAATGATGTACGGTACTGTACATGTTTTGATGAAATTCTAATTAGCTAACATCAGCTAGCTAACAAACCACAAACGAACTCATCAGAACAAAACATTCTACACAACTTATGACTAAAATATGAGTGATTATGAAGTAAATGTTGGATTTCAAATACAAAACTAATAACTTGTGCTACATGTTTCTGATAAAAGGCATTATTTCTGGGCGTATTCACATGACACTCCATCGAAAACGAACAACTTCCAGTCTAATGTGTGTAAGAAGCAGTGAAAATACGTTTACAAATTCAAATTTAAAGTGCATATTTGACTACCATTGATGTGGGACGTGTGTTCTTAATCAGTTGGGCACCTAATTGGATTTATATTTAATTTACATGATTATATCTTGGTCTAACATGGCTTTATATCTCACAGCACAAAGATTTCTCTTTAAAGCTCCGATTCAGTCAAATCCTGATTTCTGCTGGTCTGTAAACCATATTTCTGCACAGTGAACTTATACGTTATGAACATATGTATTGAGCTTTCATGTTTTTCATGTTTTTTTTTCTCAGTAGCTAAGTGGAGATTTATTGCAGGCAAAGAGTAGAAACCTGTTTGACACGCTTGGAAAGTGTTTACAGTGGGTGAGAGAGAGGGAGGTTTGGGTGTGTAGGACTGAATGGTTCGCTTCAGGTGCGAACAACTGCCAAATACTTCAGTCAAACAGCAGCACGGATCAAGTCTTCTGAAAAGTGTGCAAGCTTCATCAACCCTTTCTTGTTGAAGTCACAGATCAGTGAAGAGAAAAGCTGTCGGTCCTGCATGCATTTGTTTTGTTTGTGAGGCCATATGACTCGTCTACCCACACACACACACACACACACACACACAAACACACACACACACACACGCAGACGCACGCACAGGTTTCTCATAGCGTGATGTGAGAAAATAACGTGTGTGAGAAAATGATGGCTGTTTGCCTTCAGCTTGGGATGGAGAAGCCTCAGGGGGGAATCTGAGCTCCAGGGCAGTGAGACAAATCCCACTTATTTGATTGTCAAACTCACACAGCTTCTGGTTGCACAATCAAACCGTGTGGTGTGTGTGTGTGTGTGTGTGTGTGTTCGCGTGTTAGGAACACAACAGCTGGAGCTCTGAACACTCCTGACATAAAGGGATTAAAAAACATGTGTAATCTTTGATATGGTGAAGTTTTCTGTAAGGAGTTGTTTATTTAACACTTATGGAAGGAGTCTCCAGTGTAACAGTCAGAAGAAAAGCTGTAACTTGAAGTTTTCAGGACAGAGACAGGAGTTGAAGCTTTTTTTTTTTTTTTTTTTTAATTTTCTTCAGTTTTCTTGGTAACATGCTATGCTTTTTTATCTTATTAGCTTCAAGAGAGGAAACAGGGTTTTTCTGGAGAGGAAAGGACTGTTGCTGCGATAACGAAAGTGAGAACAGGAACCTTTTCCCGTGGATATTCCACAGCATTAAGTGTAACTGTAACATGGATAAAACGTACAGTACGTCACACTTCTTATTTAAAAAATAAAAATTTGCAATCGTCTGCAAATTGCTGAGGTGCAAGAGGAATAAAACAGTAACTCTGGTTCATCACACCACTCTGTCACGCAGTATTTTGCTGTAACAGCGTGACACGGAGTGTTACTTACTAAACAGACAATATTTCTAGCTGGGACGTGAACTCACAACCCTCTGGCCGTGTTAAAACAGTTACAGGTTCTTTGTGGGCTGTTGTTAGTGCTAGCTTCTCACCCCAGCTGGAGCAGCACGCTCTCCTCCATGACCTCGTATCTGTGTCTCTCCTCGTCCACCTCCATCCTCTGCTTCTTCAGCGGTTCTTCCAGCAGCTGCAGCTTCTCACACATTGTCACGGTCAGTTCCTCCTCCGCCTGCTTCAGCATCGTCCTCATCGCCAGCTGGTTCTGCACCTGGATACGACACACCACGACAGTCAGACACACTGTACACACAGGTTCTCAAACAGAACAAACAGAACAGCTGAAGCTGTGGTGATGGAGACGCTCTTGCCTGCGTCTGTCGGATCTGATGGAGCTGCTGGCGGAGGCTGGAGACGTTTCTGCGGAAGGTGGACAGGAGGATGCCGAGAGGCGGGTCTCTGACTGAAAGAGACACGGGAGGCTCGGACTGAAGAGTGGGACTCCTACACACAGCCACGGGGGAGACTCCTGCACAACACGTACACACACACACACACACACACACACACACACACACACACACAGTGCAAAAGTTGTCTGTCTGGTGTTTATATCTATGTGAACTCACTCAGACCAAATTAGATAGATCATAAAAAAACAAGAACGGTCTGTCTGCTGAGCAGTGGGCGTGGCCTTGTACACGTACATCAACTCAAAGACACGCCCCATAAACGTTAAAAACAAACAAGCGAGCAAACAAACACCACTCTGTATTTCATTTTATCTAGCTGGCTAAAATTCAGAAAATATACGAATGAATGAATGCCAGTGTTTCCTTCTTACTACTTGTGGACTACCATATATGGACTCAAAGACACACATGCATTTACATACTGTCTTTGATACACGCCCACATTCTCATATATGGTCCTCAAGCCATGTTCAACCAGAATACACCTTCATTTCAACTCAAGGACACGCTTACATTCTCATTTTATACTTTAAAGACACGCCCACTCAGGGCACACCTATATTTCCATATATGGACTCAATGCCATGCCTATAATTCTCATCTGACCTTCAAGCCACGCCCCTCAGAGAGAATCGCAATTTCCGTTTTCGTCTCAAGCCCTAACATCGACTAGTGTACTAACAGCTAACCATGCTAAAGTTAATTAGAAAATTACATGCTTCTAATAAATTTTTTATTAACTAATTATGACTAATGAACATATAGCTGCTCATGAAGAGAATCGATACTAACCGCCACTGTCTGTGTCTTGAGCGAGAGACTCGGAGATCAGTTTCTCACTGAAATCAGAGAAGTTCTGTTGGTCAGTTTTACAATACAATACAATACAAATACCATTTGCACGAATTTTAAAAACACACATTCATTTAATGCTAATTGTTTTGGTCACGATGCTGCTGTGTACCTTGCTGTCTCTTTTCCTCCGCTGGAGTTGGTCCCTTTGAGAAGTGCGTGCTGGACGAGACCAGTGAGGCTGGCTAACTGCTGCTCCATCGCCTTCATGCGCTTGCTGAAGGAAAAGTAAACCGCACTTAAAAATTTAACAACATTTACCACAGCTAATTCAATGCAATCCTAATAATCCTCTTCACTGTGGCTCTGAGCGGATAGCAATGATTTATTTACCACAAATTTACCCCGGACACTAAATGTGCATGTTTAAATCGTCACAGATTCATAAAATACAAGCATAAGCTAGCTAATGACTAAGTGTAATGCTTAATCTAGGTAGCTCATAGCCATTTTATTTACAGTGATTGTGGAATTGATACAAAACTGATCAAAACACCAACATTTTCCTCAGACGTGTGGGAAAATGATTAAGAAAAATCTCTGTATAACTAAAATTACAAGCAACTTTTTTTTTTAGCTACAGCCGCTATTTAACTTTTCTTCAACGTTGCTACGCAGCTCATGACTTTGACGTCTTGACACTGTGAACATACATATTAAAAGTGAACACGCTATATTTACGTAAACACTAGCGGGGTTGTCAAATATGTTTAAATGTGCATTTGAATTTCAGTGACTTAAAATATTTATATAACATTCTAACAACAATACGCAAATGTGGAATTTCAAGTTTGTATATGTAAATATTATGTAAATTAGACTAGTATTCGAATAGCTAGATTATGTCTGACCATTAATGATCATCCAAATCACGTTTGAGGTACAGCTCCGCCCTGAATCTTTAAGCCACGCCCCCTATCTGAGTCTGATGACGGTGTGAGTGACACCAAACTACGTTTAAACTGAATTCAGGCTAATTCTTGGCCGAACTCTTCCTCAGAAATGCCGATGAGACAGCAGAGTTGTATTTTCACTGATGTGGTTTGGTTTGATGTGGGTGAAGAAAACATTATCTTTCATTTCAAGCCTTGAAAAAAAGACAAACGCAAACTTCCACGTCTTCTGTCACTATGTTGAAATATCTGAATGATGCTCCGCTGCTGAACTGCGTTTTCACGTGTTCATCATTTCCAAACTTACAAAGACCCAAAACTGTGTCTGTAGTTGTTGACAGCGCAAATAAAACATGCTTACACAACACCACTGTCTCTTCTTACAAGGTCTTGATGTAGCGAAATGTGAACCGAGCCTCACCTCTGAGGATCTGCTGATGATACGAGCCCCTGGAACGGTCTTTCTCCGTGCAAATCTGCGTACGTGTGGGGCGCCATGTTCCCTCTGGCCCTCGCTGCCACCTCCAGCGTCCCGTTGCTCTCTTTCCTGTAAGATCTCCGCAGGGACGACGTCCTCTCCACCATCATGTGCGGGTTCTGTCCCGGGTGGACGTCAATCATCCTGACCTCGTTGACCCTTTGAGGCGAAGGGGGCGGAGTTTTCTGATTTTTCGGGCTCAGCGGGCCGTGCTGGTTGTCGCTGTACTTGCGAGGTTTTTGCCTGTAAAGGGAGTGATGGTGGAACACGGAGCCGTCGGGGGCGTCGGACATGCTCAGGCGTGCCTCGGAAAACCCGTACGGGTCCAAGTCCTCGTCCGGTTTGACGTCCCGCCGCTCCAGGATGGCGCTGGAACACGGCGTGCTGGACACGCGCTCTCGGGGAAGCGTGGCGCCGGCCGGCATGGTGCGAGAGTTGTAGGAGAACCGCGATGGTGACGAGGGAACGGATCGAGCCATTGGTGGAGACAGAGAACCCTGGAGCCCCTGGATGGGATTTTGGGGCGCAGGAAGTGTGGGACCCATCGACTGTCCACCCGCCTGCTGCTGTCTGGAGCTGTAAAGCCTCTCACGAGAAATCTGAGAAGAAGAATGAAATTTGTTGTGTTTAATTTTAGCAGCGGCTATTCCACCGATTCAGACCATGTTTTTAGATTTTACACCAGCATTTTATAATAAACAAACTGTTTATAGCAAATTCAGATTGTTCAGCTCGGCCTGTCATAGCTCCTGGGCTTTTATCTTCATCAACAGATTTTTTCATGATTTGCAGAAATGATCACAGATTTATAGTCAGTTCATTATAACCGTTTTACCTTTTAACCCTTTAATGATCTCACAAAATAATTAACGTCCCACTTTTGGTTCAAAGCTACAAATACATCACATTTATATTTATATTAAAGTCAAAAAATCCATTTCTGTACTGTAAATAAAACTTTTTATAAAAAAAAATATGGAAAGAAATATTGTTAATATTGTTTCACTTCAGTAAAAAGTTTAAACTCTGTCACTGTGAACCAAACAGAACATAAACATTTAAACGTACTTCGTGCTCATTTCCTTCACAGCCTTAGAGAGCCGCCGCGCTGTGACCTTACGGGACTGAAAGTGTGTTTACCTTCATTTGCATTTGTTTACCGGAGAGAGAGATTTGCACGCAACAGGAAACACACGTGTGTAGAGCCGCAGACGACACACACCACCATACTGGAGGATTAACTTGTCTATGGGAAACAACGAGCATCAATGCGCCGAGTTTTGGTGGAATTAAAGAGGAATTTGGTCTGAAAAGCGGCCCGTCCTCATCGCGGGCATTTTGTTCTGATGAAGATGAAAAGAATGAAACTGTTTCTTGTCTGAACGACTCCCTATTCACATTAATAACCAGGTTTAGAAACAGAATAGAATCCGGCTCCTGTGTTGTTGTGATTACGGCTGAAAACAGAGATGGAAACAAAGGGCTGAGTGCGGCACAACAGCGGCTCTGCCCGAACCTGTCGGAGCCGAGCGAGACGCAGAGCGCCTGCAGGACAAGCCGAGCTCAGCGTAAAACCCGGCCTGTCTCTCATCACCTTCACCATTAGAGATCTCAGCATGTGTCTGTTCATGCACACGACCTCAGACTACCTCCCATCACATCACTGCAGTTAGTGACGCAGCACAAACGCTGCACTGGAGTCCTCGGGGAGTCCTCGGGTTAACATCCTCCTGCGATAGCCGAGCTGGGAGACGTCACGGAGCACAAACCCTGCGAATAAAACCCCCTAGTGCTGCAGAAGAGCCATCCCAAATAAACCTTTATAAACCTTTACAATGAAATCGATTTCATTTTCTTTCCATCTACTTTTATTTGTATCATTGACATTTTATGAACATTTTAAAATTTTTCATTAAATGTTTTTTTTTTCCCCTGAACTCACTGTTTTATCCAATTTGTTTACTATTTTATCTGGAGCACTTATTTATTTATTTTTAATGCTTTACTTTATTATTAGTTTCAGAATGATTTATCTTTTTATGTTCAGAATTTCTTTTACATTTTATGTGCTTTCCTTACTCTGTCCTTTTAAAAACATGTTAAACATGTAGAGCTGCATTTTAATGTATAAAATTTATTGTTGTTGTTAATAATAATAATAATAATAATAATAATAATAGTAGTCAACACAGTGATTTTATAGGAAACTAATAACCTCATGAGAAAACCTGCTAGAATCTTTTATTGGTGTTATATGCAAAGAAAGTAAGAAAAAGGAAATCCGTTTTTAAAGAGTCCTTACTGAGGATTTAATTGTCATAAATCTATTTTCTTTTTTTTTTTTTTTCCCCAGTGCTGTTGTGGGTTAGCTATATGCAAATTAGTTTATGCTAGCTCCACCCACTGGATGTCACAAACAGCACTTCTTTCTTTAATAAGATCTATTATATTACATATAAAACAAAAGAAGGGCGAGTCAGTGCAGTGCTTCTAATGCAGAAGAATTACCCATAATCCCCGGGGGAAGGCGTGTTGCAACAGGTGCTTAAACTCTGCTGCACATAAACCACTCGACTAACGGTTCAGGTTTCTCATGAGAACTAGAAACACATAAAAGACGCTTGTAAAACAGTGGGATCATTAACACATCAGCGTGCAGGAGAAGCCGTAGAGTTCATGGAAAAACTCCTGATTCAGTGTTTCGGTTTGTGTCGGACACACAGGAACCTGACTGAAGCTGACTTTGTGCCTTTAACGCCTGGTCCAACCCCCTAAAGAGGTTTAATCCACAGCTGAACTGCTGAAAGACGGCCCTGAAACGCTAGAACCAGACAATGAGTCGTTTAATAGCCTCAACGAACAGGTGTGTGACGCTAACAAGCGTGTCGAAGCACGTACACGTTTGTCATTTCGCTCTGAAAATGTAGTGCGGTCTTGTTCTGTGGTGGTGTTGGGCGTGGCAGGAATGACACAAAGACGATAAGTGATGACAACAAGCCATTTATTCTTCTGTAACACGTTTAATAGTGATGAGAGTTTCGTCTCTTTTCAGCGAGTCACTTCATTTGACTCGGCTCAACAATAGGAGTCGAATCTTTCGACTTCCAAATGACTCATTGCCATTTTTTTCTGAAACCAGCCGTAGTTCTCATCATCATTCCGGCTAAAGACGAAGCTGATGTTCTCCTTAAAGAAGACTTCAGTCCTAGATGCCTACGTATAGATGTTACTTTTTCTGGAGAACAAAACCCAATCCCTGGATGTCTGCCTAGGGGGTAAAAACTCCTTAAGAAAAAAACGTGACGCTGTACAAGTGGGCAAGACGACAAGAAATATCAAAATATCGTCGCATATTCTCACAGTTCACAAATTCACACATAATACATGCTATCCGTCATGATTTATTGAACTTGTCTGAAGTTTGCTAACAGACAACGTTTCAAACAAACCCATGAGTTTGTCTATTATTTTATTTTAAGTGTTGACAAAGCTGAGGACCTTTTTTTGTCCAATGCTAATCATAATGCTGCTAGCATGACTAAGCATTTTTGCATGGTTTCAGATGTAGCACCTTCCAGGAGTGGCATAATCAATATAATCACAAATTAATGCATATTAATGACCTTAACCAGCACACTAACTCATTATAAATGTATTTGGGTTGAATTATGTTAATTTTTAGGTTAGTTAACATTACTAGCTAGCTAGTCATAACATTACTTTCCTCGCTAGCTCACAAGACGTCCCTTCTCAGCATAACATCTCAGTGTTTTATTAGTACAGGACTTTAAATATATATGAAAATGCATTGATATGTTTGGCAGCTTAATAACGTTCATATGTTTATTAATGACAAGAATGCAGCTGCTTGCTAGTTAACAATGTTCACTTTTCTTTGCTAGCTTGTTCTTAAGGAAAATCTGAACAGAACGTAAAAACAGCTAAATATTACTGTCTTGTCTTCTATATTTGAATGTGAAGTTAATTTCCACACCACTAAAACTTAAAACTTGGCTTTAGGAGCTGAGACATTTAATAAATTATGATTTTTGGCTCCTGCTATAAGATTTTTAATGTTAGGTTTTAATGTAAAGTCTACCGTAACGTTTGGTGAAGCAGGCCAGCCGTAAATATGCTAACAAACAGGCAAATTACTATAAAGCTAACGTGTCATTTATGCCGTATATCATGAGATCTGTTTTTAAAAAAAGCTTCGAAGTGTTTAATAGACTGTAGAGACGCTTCACTAAGAGTATTTCCTGTAGTTCCTGGTGAAGTACGGCTTTAATTGTAGGTTTGATAACATCGGAATGTAGCAAGCGTGAGCCACGCATCACACCGTGTGCGCTCTCATTAGTCAAAGGTCAAAGGGCGTGACCTCGGGGTGAGTCTAACTCACAAACACACTCTTGCAGGATTTCCAGTTAAGGTTTGGGGATAATGGAAGGAAAAATAGAGTCTGATTTGGCACATCATCCCTGTAATATAAAAAACATTTTCAGAGACATGCTGGAAAATTCTCTTAGCCCTTTTGGTTAATCATTTAAAACTGGTCATTACACAGTTTGTTCTTGGCGAATCAGCATCTGGTGTAGTGTCATTCCTCTGTGTTTGTGTGTGATGGTTTCAGACGGAGAGCCAGACACACGCTCACTGTTATTAACTACAATTTGTGGTAACGCTGCGTCCCTAATCGACATCACTGGCGTCTTTTAACTGCCTGAGTATCAGACACGAGAAAAACAGCAGGACCAAAAAACTGCTTTCGTTTCATCATGACTTCACCATGTAACATTTTATCCCCGCTGCTGCTGAATCCTGGATTCTGATTGGCCAGAAAGGGTTGATTTTAGTCGTTTCTATAGTAACAGCTCATTCACAGGTACGGCAGACGCTGCACTAATTATAAACGGATCAAAAAAAAAAATCGTTGATGTGGTGAAGTTTTCTTGAAGTAAGGAGATGTTTATTTAACATTTAAAGGAAGGAGTCTCCAGTGTCAGAGGTGAAGTTTTTGAAGTATTCAGACATTTTCAAGAAGTTTACGCTTTGCGGTAACATGACAAGCTGCGTTTTTTGACTTCAAGAAAGAGGAAAAAAAAAAGAGAGGCTGGTGAGGGAACGACTGTTTAAAGCTGCTATAATGTAAGTGAGAACAGGAACTAACTCGTTTTGTGATGTTCCACAATATTAAACGTAACTATAAATGGATAAAAGTATGATTTGTCACTCTCGGAGACATGCTGTTGTATGAAAATAATCAGCTTCACAGTGGTGACAGTAACTCTGCTTCACTGATTAGACTCTGAACAACAGAACCGCTGTCATGGATCTTGCTGATTTCTTCATTTTTTGTTTCTTTAACATTTTTTTTCAGCCCTAAAATGAACAAATTAGCTCCGCCCCCCTCTGAAACATAGAAGCTAACACAGCTGTACCTTTCTTAAAAGGCTAAACGCGTCATTTTAACGTAAGGGTGGGGTGGATGGAGAATGGTTTCCAGAGGTTCCTTGTGAGCTGATCTTAAAATCTGAATAATTAATAACTTTCCAATATTTACCAGAATTTCTCTGCTTTATTTAATGTAAAATGGGCGGGGCCAAAATTGGACAAAACTATCATAAGCCTCACCGTCATAAATCATACCATACACCTTACACCATATTTCCTGCTACTTTATGTCACAACGTTAACGTGTTACCGTTAAGCAAAAAACAAAAACAAACAAAAAAAAAAACAGCTGAACAATTGATGCTAACTTCACGCATTTTTTATAACTAATGTGATAAAAACAATTTTCAGGAAAGTCTTGAATTTATGGGCAGTTGTGCTGAGTGATACGATGATACGAGACGATAAAATGTTCCTGTAAAGCCTTTACACATGGCTTTCATTAGACCACAAATAACGGCAGGTCTGGTTCCAATTACAGCGGCTAATCCGCACCACATGCTAACAGGAATGCTAATGCCACTGTCTGGCCTCCTGAAGCTGTGTGTCGCATTTACTGCTCTTACAGGAAAGGAACAAAAAATAAGATCGAGATTTACACAAGTTTCCTTCTTACGTTTAAAAAAAAAAAGGCAGCGTGATGACATCATAAAAAAATAAAAACATATCATCTGATCATTCTCTTCCTATCGGCCAAATCGTGTAGAGAACTTACAATAGCGCTGATATAAACATATTAGTACGAATTTGTCTCTGTTTTTTTGTGAAAAACACATTAAAGATGGCGGCAGTGTGTTTGGTGAAGCAGTGTAACCTTGGTGTGTGTGTGTGTGTGTGTGTGAGAGAATGTTTCACTCACTCTGGCGTCTCCGTTGTTGTTTCTCGAGTTGTGATTAAAGGCCTGATTGGGGTCTTTGTGATAAACCTTCAGGTAGGAGTGCGGCGTGATGTTCCTGCAAAAACAAAAACACAGAAAAGGTCGGCGTCTGCGATTCGGAATCAGAATCATTTTCACCGCCGAACGAATCAACAACAACAAACTCACTGATTCGATCGGTATTTTAACACACATGAAGTCATACGGTGTGTGATCAGATACAACGTCATCTGATCTCTGGCATGATCGCAGCGTGATCGCGTCAGGCCACGCCCACAGGATACATCATCATCATCAAAACGATTAACTAAAACGTAAACCGACGGACGACTCGTCTGAGTCATTAACAGTCAGGGATTCACAGCAGCAGCTTTTAAGCTCAAGTGATCCTTTGCTAGGCCCCGCCCCTTGTTTCTATGTTCGACAAGCTTTCAAGCGCTGAAGGTGTTGTTTAAAATGTGACGTAAGAATTATCGTAAGAGTCTCTCGAGTGTCAGTTTGGGAAAAAAAAAAAACACTGTTATGGTTCTCTGTATTGCACTCTGATTGTGTTTTAGCTACACGATAGTAAATTCAACACTTTTGTTGTTTCTCAGTGTTTTTGTCTTTGAGAGAAGTCAGAGTGGCTGGTGAGAGAGCAACTGTTTATAGAGTGATAACAGGAACGTTCCACATTAAATGCAACTATAAATGGATAAAAAGTAGTGCGTGTGCGAGGCTGCGTGCAGACAGTTGGGTGGCTCTCAGGTCCACACCCTCCTCTGCACCGTCCCCTGCGGCTCACACACCAGTCGAACAGGAAAGAGAGAGTGATCCAGCGTATGTGTGTGTGTGTGTGTGTGTGTGTGTGTTGTGAAGAGCTGGGCGTGGCTGTTCAACGTTTGAAAGTTACGGGAGCAAACGTGTGTCAACACACACGCCTGAGCCGTCTGTCAAAACACGTCGCTGTTATTTTAACAGGCACGAACAAAAAACATAAACATGCGGATAAATGGCCGATGTTTTTCAGAAAAGTGATTACGCCGAGATCCGCAGGACCGTTTACGCTCAATAACCTGCAGATAATCAGCTGTTTAATGCCTCATCATATCCTATACAGTGTATCATATATAATATAGATGACACGGGTTCCAGCTTTTACTGCAGTCACAAACAGCTTGCACTGACAGCGAGCAATAACACACCCCATGTGCTGCTGTTCTAAGAAAACAATCAACAGCAGGGTGGCGTGATGACGCGGAGTTACTGCCACCACTCCGACGCTGATTCTTTTTCTAGAACAGCATGCCCCCGAGTGTTTTATTCC
Source organism: Pangasius djambal (assembly GCA_022985145.1). Lineage (NCBI taxonomy): Eukaryota > Metazoa > Chordata > Actinopteri > Siluriformes > Pangasiidae > Pangasius > Pangasius djambal. The sequence continues at coordinate 940,075 of CM040995.1, forward strand.
TCTGACACCACAGCAATTTGTCAACAATTACTTTAATTTTTTTTAAATTTAAAAACGAGTACGACAACTCATACTTTTTAATCGGTTTATAGTTACCTTTGATGTTGTGGGACATCCGCAAAAAGTCAGTTCCTGTTGTCACTTACGTTATAGCAGCTATAAACAGTCGTACACTCACCAGCCGCTCTTTTCTCTCTCTTCAAGTTAATGAGACAAAAAAAAAATTAAAATAGCTTGAGCTTCAAAATCTCCTCCCTGCGCTCAGGTTCTCCTCCTGACTGTGTGTGTGTGTGTGTGTGTGTGTGTGTGTGTGTGAGGAATCAGCAGTAGGTACGTGCTGATAATCATTGACAAAATATATCACAATATATAACTAACACTATATTGTTACGCATGGACGTTATTAAAGTTAGGTGTAGAAATATTATTGTTTGATGAATCGACATTTTTTATTTTTATTAAAAAGTAAACCTACCTGACGTCTGCGAGCTCGTGGTAGACGTTTCTCACGTGGTCCTTCATGTAGATGGCCATGTTGGGCGACTCGAGCATCGCGAGCGTGAGCTGCTGGGGGAAAGCGCTGACGAACAGAGCGCGCACCGTGTCAGCACTCGACACCTCGTTAGGCATGAGGATCTGCTTCGTCTCCTCGCCGTACTGCAGGTACAGAACACCTGGAGAACACCGAGAGAACCCACAGCTGTCTAACTAATCCATGCTGACATCGCTAACAACACGACCCGAGCATTCAGAGAGAAAAAGCGTGTCTGTAGACGGGACGACTCCATGCTGACGATGCGTTTACTGAAAACACACACAAGCAGATCTGTCTCCCATATCGCCATAGCAACAGCTCAAAACTCTCAACCGCTGTGGCGAAACTGTAAATATTGGCACCTTTGTGTTAAACTTATCAAACAATAAATTCCAAAAAATTTGTTTTTTTCATTAAAAAATAAATAAATATTTGTTTATAAGGTGTGAGCCCAGCATGTCAACATGGACTGTTTTTTTTTTTTCTTCCTCTAAATTCATCTGCATGGTAATTTTACAGCTATATTAAATCTAAATATACTGTACATCTTCAATAAAACATACAAATATCAAAAGGTCCGAATATAGGAATCTAATAAACTGTGTTTATTATAATTGTGTTCATTTCAGAAGATCTTCTGAGTCGCTAGCTAACTTCTTTAAGTTAAAATAAGGAGCTGGACTGACTTTAGAGATCTGTAAAGAATTTCAGTGGTGAAAGTAAAATCCAGACCAAACATATGTGGTTAATATCTGTGTTCTTATTTCAGTCTGACTTTCAGTAAAAGCTAAATCCAGCCTCTAATTATCAATTTAAACCACATTTTATTTACTGAAGTGTAAAGAGTATAAACTGGACTCTGTCTGTGTGTGTGTGTGTGTGTGTGTGTGTGTGTGTGTGTGTGTGTGTGTGTGAGAGAGTGTGAGTGAGAGAGAGAGAGAGAGAGAGAGAGAGAGATGGGAATCTTAAACCCCTGCTATTTAAAATCAAAATAAATCCCAGCAGTGCCGTGGCTCTGATTCAGCTCAACAGCACTGGAACAACACCCCGCACCCACACGGCACATGGTACGATCCAAAACTTCGGCTTCTCTTAAACACCAGCTTATTTGTTAGTGCACGCTCAGCCCAACCCTCGGGCTTCTGCTCGCCTCGGTGTTGTGTTTAAAGAGAAACGTAACGGGATACGACTCCAAACGGAGGAATCGCACCAAACTTCCAAACCAAACCGCTTCAACAAGCAGTGGCAGATTTTTAATGTGGAAAAAAAACACACATCACCGCCGCCGCACACCACGGCAAGCAGAAAGCCGGCAGAAAGCAGTCTGGAGAAAATTCTGTGATTCTAAAGTGTATGTAGTAAATTTATATCTTTATCGAATAAAGATTTTCCGCCCGATGAGAACGGTCAGATTGGCAGTAGTCAATGATTGGCGGAAGCGTTTCCCTGGCAACGCAAACAATTTGACAACGGAAACAGTGGGAGAAAAAGCGAAAGTGGAAAGTAAAGGTTTATGACACAGTTTTTTTTCTGCAAGCCAGAAATGTGATGATGCATGCATATTTCTAGAGACGCTCACAAAAACAAGCAAAAGTGAGTTCAGGGATGGGTGATATTATATCCCCGAATTATCACGTCAGTGAATCGTCACGTCAGTGAATCGTCATGTCACTGAATCGCCACATCACTGAATTATCACGTCAGTGAATCGTCACGGCAGTGAATTATCACGGCACTGAATCGTCACGGCACTGAATCGTCACGGCACTGAATCGTCACGGCACTGAATCGTCACGTCAGTGAATTATCACGGCACTGAATCGTCACGGCACTGAATCGTCACGTCAGTGAATCGTCACGTCAGTGAATTATCACGGCACTGAATCGTCACGTCAGTGAATCGTCACGGCACTGAATCGTCACGATGCTTGAAGACTTTTCAATGATACTTTTTAACAAAAATTTAAAACAGTCAATAGTACCAAACAATTCAAATAAAAAATAAACACTATTCACATACGAAAAGTCTAAAGCATGCTTTAAAAGTGTTCATACTTAGGAAAAAAAAGAATATATGACACAGGAATTAAAAATTGGAAAAATCGAGTCCCGTTGATTACATTACACTGAGACAAACAAATGAAGAAAAATATTCCAACTTCGCTATCTGTGAACGCAAAGCGAAATCGTCCTGGCCTCTGATTAACGGAACGTTTCTCACGACGAAGCTGAAGAATGTTTAAATATCTGAGAGAGGAGGCGGCGATACCCAGCGAGCGCTCCTTGGTGTGGTTGCTGGATTTGACGACGGGGAGGCTGGTGCGAGTGCGGCTGCCCCGCGTGAAGGACATGAGCGCTTCTCCTTCCGACATGACCTCTCTCACACACTCCTGCTCCCCTAAAACACCGTGAGTCCTGATCTGGAACAGAGAAACACACACACACACACACACACACACACACACACGTCAGAACATCAGGTTAGATCTTTAAACTATCGTCACTCGTCCCACGCTGTATTTGAGAGTCCACTCACCAACACAAATCACAGGCTTATATTAATGCGCTCATTCTAATACGTTATTGTTTCCATAGTAACAGCTCGTTCACAGGGACGTGTACGACATACGCTCCACTAATAAGAAACAGATTTTTTTTAAAAATCGTTGATATGGTGAAGTTTTCTTCAAGTAAGGAGACATTTATTGAAACATTGATGGAAGGAGTCTCCAGTGCGAAACACACAGTGTTGTAATTCTTATAGTGCTTTTTTAGTTTTTAAATCTACAACACTAATGAAGTTAATGCTTTTTCATAATGTTAGTGCATTTAAGGTAAATGTCAAATTGTGTGTCTGACTTTTCACAAAATTCTTCCCTACACTTTAAAGCCGGGATCCTGGGAGCTTAAGGAGTTAAACTCGGGACATGACGGGAAATCTCAGAGTCATGTTAAATGCATTTTTGTGGCTGTAAAGGAGACGAGGGGAACAGAGAGACATGAAGAAAGACAGAAATAGCACAGGACATGTTCATTTCCTCCTCCTGATCTTCCACACACGAGGAAATGCAAAGTGTGTGTGTTTCTGAAACCACAGCGATCATGTGGGGACTCCGTCATAAATTCTTAAATGTTTAAAGTCCAGTTCATGGAGCCAGCGGCTCTGAGAACGACCACATTTTCCACCTCTGTGTGCGGGAAAGATTCTTCTGGAAGCTCGTCATAACGACTCTGTATGCAAATAACCAAAATTACTATAGTGCAAGACTCCTGCGATTATTATTATTATTATTATTATTACAGTAAGACGTCAGTGAATGAGACTAACACGCACTGAAACATAGGATTCTGATGAAAAAAAAAGTACGTTTTAATCAAATACAGGATCATCATAATATTGGACATCTGTAAAATGTCTTTGTATAAAAATGAAGAAAGGGTTTTAGAAGGTTTACTGCCCCACACACACACACACACACACACACACACACGCGCGCGCGCACACGCACACGCACAGCAGGCCGCTGGAGGGAATCTCCCTCTTTATTGCATGAAATACAAACTGTCAACACAATTACAGCTCAGTTTTTTCATCTGCTGCGCAATAAAAATGTGATTTGTGTGCAGTGGCAGAGCTGCGATTCACACACACACACACACACACACACACACACACACACACACACACACACACACACACACCATCTCTGCAAATCTGTGACAACAATCAGAATTTAGAGAGATTTACTGAGAGGTCAAGTAAAACCCTTACAAGGATATGCTGACTCCGTGGTTAAGACTTTGGCTTTCTGAACTGAAGGTTGTGAGTTCAAATCCCAGCACCACCACACTGCTACCATTCACCTTGAGCAAGACTTTGTCCTTCAACAGCTGTTTTATCCTCTCTCAATTTTTATTTGGATAAAACTGCCAGACAAATGAGCTACATGTAAATGAGCTAAAAGCAAAAAAGCTATTGAGTATGAATAAAAATCCCCAGAGAACAGCCCAACACAGATCTGCACCAGCTCCAGATCCGGATCTGTTTTATCTGCCAAAACAGCTTTAGAAGCAGCTCAGGTTAATAAACAAGGAGGTCATAATGTCATTTTTTTTTATATTTCTCCTGGTTTGGAAGTGGTGCAAACTCAGGTCTGGCCTCACAGCCACTTCCTGTATCATTACGCACGAAACCAAATTGTCAAAAAATACGGTTTTGTCAATACAGCATTTTAGTATTTTATTATTATTATTATTTTTTTTTTACAAAAAGTAATTTTTAAGAGGCAAACATAAAACACTCACTTTTTTGGAGGTTCCATGCATGTTCTAATCACGTCTGTTTCTTCAGGGTTCTCCGGTTTCCTCCCACCTCCCAAAAACCAGGCTAAAATTCCCCCTTGGTGTGAGTGAGTGCATGAATGAGTGCGTGAGTGAGTGCGTGAGTGAGTGTGTGAGTGAGTGTGTGAGTGAGTGTGTGAGTGTGTGAGTGAGTGTGTGTATGAGTGTGCTCGGAGTTCCCAAGACAGACTCTGGATTCACCGTAATCATGACCAGGATGAAGTGCTTAGTGAAGATGAATGAATGAATGAATGAATGAATGAATGTTCTTTCAGTGCAGTATTCATGAGGAAAAACACTCCTGCTACTCCTCATCACTGCTGCGGTCATTAGCTGATCGGTAACGCTCTTGAGCTCAGCATTAACACTCTTTACGACTGTTTCCTCACTCTGAGGTCAGCTTAAAGCTTAAATATTGTGATGTGTTTGTTAAGGTTTTTGTTTGTAGCTTGGAAGGGAACCGTGTTCTCTACAGACCTAATCAGAATGTCTGTACATCCAGGTATTCACTTTAATATCAAAATTACCCTCAGCACTATTCAGAATCTCAGACATAATTACAGACTTAAGCGCTATTCAGAAGCTGCACAGGAGTTACACAAGAGTGTGGGGCGGAGTTTAATTAAAACTGAGGCGTGTCTCAGTTACACACGATTCTGACCTTGAACTTCCAGTGCCACTGTCTGAAATGTATATTTTGACTGTAAATATACTCACATATACAATACCGGAAGCCAATATTAAATACATCAATATGAGACGCATCCTAATCAGTGACATCTCAAAGAGTGAATTATTTTCGAATAAAATTACGAATGAACTTAAAGTTTCTCTGTAAGTGTAGTAGAAGAGTGTTTGGTCAGCTTATCCTTCCAACCATGGACAGGTTTATTTTATCCAATCAGCAAATCAAAATAGTGAATTAAAAGCGTGATATAATCACCTTTGTCTTGCTCAGACATTATCGTTCAGCATTTTTTTGTGTGAGAAAAATCCTACAACTTCGGCTGCATAATCTGAATGTGGAGAACAGAAAACTGATTTAAGCGCTGCGTAGCCCGACTCTGAATACACGTAACTTTCCCCACATAAATACTGGATCGTCTAAAGCACATTATAAAACAAGAAGCTGCTCAAACAGAAGCCACTTGAACTTGAAGTTTATTTTTTTTGCATAAATGCTCTGGTGAATGATTCACAACTAAATATCTTCATATCCTGTTTCCTGTGTGTTCCTGTTTGTACATGTATTGTTGCTTTTATACGTATATGTAGTTAAAAATATAAAGATGATCTGTCTGTATAGATGAATATTATCTACAGCTTATATTAATAAACAATTCAAACAAAACGGACAAGAGGAAAGTCTGACCCTGGTTTTAACAACAGCACTGAACTGTGTTTGCAAATGTACATCATCATTATTTAATTTTTTTCCAGCAGCGTCAGAAAGTTCCAGAAAAGAAAGAGCAGCGTGGTTTAATGTTTTTTTTTTTTTTTAGCTTGACTGCTTATACTCGCTGTTATGAGCTGCAGGAATGTGTGAGAGAAAAGCAGCACATTCTTCAAAACCACAGTCAAAACACGAGGCGCAGAACTGGTACAGAGTTTACAACACTAACAGCGAGTCTCCTGTTCACTCAGACCAGTTTCCCAACCTCTAACACCTCACAGCCTACACAACTGACCACAAAACCTCCCAGCGCCCACAAACAGCACACAACCAACACACAACCAACACAGCTATTCAACCTACAATTACAGCAGCAACACAACAGGCACCGGTAATCTGAGCCGGGTTGCCAGGTTTGTACTTTTCACTGTATTGACTTGCAGCCAAGATTTTTTTTTTACACCCACAGGTTTAGGGTAATTATATTAATTAATTATCCTAGATGGGTTTTGTTAATGTGAGCAGTAATTACACGGTCAATTATGCGATTAAAATGTAGTTACTCAAAAAAAATTCTCTCATCATTCTTCTTTTCATTCCGAGATTATTATATGAGATTTTTAAACCCTTTTTTTCCCATATTATCTTGTTTTACTTGTTTTACCGTTTTAAAAGCACAAAATAAAATCCAATAAAATAAGCTTGAAATGAGAAATATCTAGATTAAATAATAAGCTAAATAATTGTATTTTTGTTACATAAAAATCTCAAAATTAATTTCGGATAAATTACCCATATTAACAGCTGAACAGGTGAAATGGTTTATTAGTTGAATTAAGAAATAATATTATATTATTATAAGAAATATATTTATTATAATAACATTCACTAAAATGAATAAAAATGGACTGCTTTTAGTGCATGAACTGCTTATTGTCAGTGAACTGGTTTAAGTGTCTGGCCATTCTCAAAGTGATAATAATAATAATAATAATAATAATAATAATAATAATACAATTTTAGCATCCAAAACTTTACGTTACTATACATTTGGTGATGATGGTAAGGGTCATATCTTTAGGATTTACTGCAGTCCAATTTCTGCAAACAATCCATTTTTGGAAATGGATTTATTTCACCTTGAAGGTTTTTTCCACCTCACGCAGATCTGGCAACCCTAAATCTCCATATTCATGCCGAACATCTCAATAATTTATGTATTTCCTGGCACAAAACCAATTCCACATGAAATACTTCAAACTCAGGCCAGAAGAGCGTGCTGACTGACATTCTGCGACGGTGCCAAAAGTTTTTCCACCCACTGAAAGGAGAGACGATTCCAGTCATTAACATTTCAACACAAAGCCCCGGACATAAAGGCGCTAATGAACACGGCTCGTGCAGGAAGTTCACCGAGAGAGCAGGTTTACCCTGTCAGAGCTTTACAGATGGACAGGGTGAAATGACGTGTGCATACGTGCGTGCGTATGTGTGTGTGTGTGTATACACTGTAAGCATCTGAGGCGGAGGTGTGTGACAATCATTTACAACTTTATGTAATCTTTATTTCATTCAGAATTCAGTTCCAAGGGCGCCGTCATAGTGTAAAAACACGGAGGACAAAATGACAGCATAGAGTCATGTGGTGTTCCTCAAGGTTCCATTCTGGGTCCATTGTAGTGCTGGGCAATATAACAATATAATATCCATATCGTGATAAACTGTGGCTCAGCACACACTTTGCTGAGATATCACAGGTGTCCTGATATTTTAAACATTTTAATGAACAACTGCAATCATATTTTCTCCCCAATTTTGTCGGCTGCTATCTGCCCTCTTCCACATACATAAGCGCTGTGATTGACAGGAGATTATGCCCCTCCCATGCAGACAGCATGGACAATTTTGCTTCAGTTTTTGAAGACTCCCAGCCACAGAAGGCTGAGGCATCGTCAGGATTCAAACTTGTGATCTCCAGATGATAAAGCTTTGCTCTGGAGCCCCCCAAAATGTCCAGTTTTCCAAAGGAATTCCAGTTTTAATAGACATTAAGTAAGAATATCATCAAACTTCATAGTTTTTTTGTTAAAGGCAAGACTGTTTTGCTTTCGCAGTCCTGTATATCATCATACCTACTGCGTATCGTAGAAATGTCTCAAAGTATCGTGATATGTTCTGTTTGTCATATCACACACCTTTAGCCCATGATTTAGTTCACCAAACAAAAGTGTAAAAAAACGCGCAGGACATGCAGGTTTGATTCTGCGTCCTTTGTTTTTTTTCTTTTTTTTT
>CM040995.1:953925-964160 GCA_022985145.1 Pangasius djambal
ACACACACACACACACACACACACACACACACATGCTGACGGATGCAGGAGGTGCTGTGGTAGATGGTATCTCAGCACAGGTGCTGGTGCGGTACAAGTTTCCTGGCCAGTCATGCGTAACGACACGCTGCAGGAGAGAATAAAAGCCTTGATTGTCCTCGCTGCCAAATTTCACATCCACTCGTCCTGAGGTTTATAGAGCATGACAGGTGGCTCGCTGCGCTGTGTGTGTAATGACTCAGCCTGCAGTGCCTTCATTAAAAACTAGCGTTGAGCAACAGGCTCTGAAAGACTAAACCGGTTTGGACGTGGGAGAAACGGAACAGATGGAGAACGCAGCATTTTTCGAATTTCAGATCAACACAAAAAGGTGTCAGATGTGAATGACGTCAGTCAAAGGCGTTCCAGCTGTGGCGAAATCAGGAACTCATTTTGCGCCACAAGCCATAGCAACATATGTTAGCATTCAGACACTGTCATTATGTGATACTTAGTCTGTAGGAGACAAAAAGATCCGTGTAGAGACGTCTCAATTAGAGGAATAGGTCTAAATAAAAATCAGTTCGCAGAAGAAGGCAGAAGAACGCTTCCTTATGTCACCTCATTTGGTCTCTTGTGGGAGTTCAGAGATTGCCACTAATCACAATAAGAAATGCTGGTAGTCAAAATGTTTAGACAAAAATCGTGGAAAGGTCAAGGGTGCATATTTAAAAATAAATAAATAAATAAATAAAAAATGACAAACTCTCTAAAGAAGAACAAAAGAACGAAACAAAAAAGTTACAACTTTCGAACAACAGATTACAAAAGTTACAATACAAATTTTTATCCAATCGGCTGCTTCCAGTCAGCGTTTAATAATAACTTTGTACACAAACTAATCAGTACACTCACTTTCTCACAGTTACTGCAATTATTAATTTTGTTTGTAGCTGTTTCTATCAAACTCTAACAAAGTTTTATTGGCAATTTGTTAGCAAACATATACACATACTGTGACATGTATCTCTATATACACTCATGTACTGTAGAAATGTCATCAATGTGTTCAAATGGCTCATCGTTTAACAACAGGTAACATTTTTGGTCCTCTAAAGCGAAGCAGTTCACTCTGAAGGCGCTCGTCTGCTTCACTGCACTTTCTAATCACAGCTGGAAGAGGCTTCGGTTCATCTGCGCTGGTCTTGTGCCAGGCCTTTGAAAATCTCGCAAAGGCCAGAATAAATCAAGCCTCCTCAGGCACGCTCTCTGGCTCCAGAGGATATTGGAGGAGGGAAAATAAGGGCATCGCTCCCACGGCTCCGATATCGCTCAGCGCCAAGGGCACGGGGATTTCAGCCAATGAGAAAACACGCGCAGAAAACGCACTGGCACCGGCGGGTCTGAGCGAGCGACGGGGGGTGATGGGGTAGTTCCTCTCACCAGGACACTTTCAGAAATACGGCTCCTCGCCGTAATCACGAATATGAAGATTAGAGAAACGAGAGAAAACTCTTTACTAGCTTTCCTGTCCAAGTGTCGCTATCAGGATCGTAAATCACAAGACCACATTTTGTGAGTACGCTAATTACATTCCAGCTACAAATTCTGATTTACATCTTTACAGCACTGATGTTGTGATTATAAATCAATTCACACACTTTCACACTACAGTTATTATTACACTGTCAGTGATTAGGTTATAGTGATATGACAAAAACAGCATATCATACGATACTTGACATTTCTACAATATACAAATACATCATGATATATAGTTCGCTAACAAACAGTCAAGTTATGACTCAGGAAAAACGTACGTAAAGTTACGTGAGAATCGTCGATATTAAATTTGTTTAACAAGTTAAAGGATTGTTTTTTAAATCCCACTGCCACAATTCTTACTCTTGTTTGTAGCCACTTGTGATTTTTTTCCCCTCACAAACTTACTTAGTTCTTTTTCGTAAAATACGAACAAATAAATCCTTTCAGCTAGTAAATGAGGCGGGATTTCAGCTTCAAGAACAAATCGACAAACGCTTAAACTCAAATTCTCAAATTCTGTAAAGTGAAAAATCCAAACGATCGTCTTGAACGATTCCTCGGACCAATCCTTCGGCTCACAACTTCAGCTCCTGTCTACAGTTAGTTCCCATTAACTGTATGACACACAACAACGGAAGAAAAAACTTTAAGTGTGGTTTCATCTTATCCTGTCATATACGACCTCACATTAAACGTGTATACAGACTTTACGAAGAAAAAAATAAACCTCAGAAGAACGTAGCCGAGATTGTTGGCGTCTCTGGTGAGTTATTGTAGCTAGTACAGTTATCCTGCTTTGCTAATCTAATCTGAGAGCGAAGCTAATACGAAGCCGAACATGTAACATGTAAACAACTTATACAGATATTTCTATACTTAATACCGCTGGACAGGCCACGCCCACAAGCGATAATAGTAGCATGCCCAGAAGAAACTAGTTACAATTGACACGAGGGATTTTTCACTTGCTAGTGTGAACACACACAGTCATAAATTTACTTTTCAAATATGCCATTCAGGTTTCGTATTTATTTTTAGCATCAACACAACACTGTTGTAATGCACAAAATAGTATATTATCACAGTGTTGTGTTTAAAAACGACTGTGTTGCTAAAATATTAAGCGTCAGTTTATGTGGCATGTGACATTCCTTCAAAAAGTGTCCGAAAACGATGCATTTTAAAACACAGCCTGCTTCTGTCCGAACAAAACAACAGCGTACTGGCGATATTTTGACAACAGCGGTGCGTGCGGTAGAAAAATCTGTTTACAGAACATGCGTGCTAAAGAGTGTACGCTTCACTAAACCCATAATTTAGTGAGGGATGAGTATAAACACCATCTACACAACACAACACGACACACAGCGCAGTCAGTGCACATCAGCACCATCAGCAGTTGTGATAAACTGCACACTGAGCAGCAAAACACAAGCAGGAAGATAAGATCAGTGAAAAATGAAACAGGAATTCAGCCAATACAAATACTAAACCTGAACAGTCTGAGCTCAAATCAATCGCTCTGTTTACATTCGCATTTACTTTGTACTTAAATTCCTGCAACATTTATGCAAATTCACACATCTGTTAGTAAAGAAACGCCAGACAGCTCAGGTTTCTATCAGAGGTGACATCTTCCCAATACAATAAGCATGAGATTTAGATTTGCCGAGGTTTTCCTAAGAGCACAACTGCTATAGTAGACATCTAAAGTTCAAATATTTTTGGGTTCAAAGTTAGTAAAGACTAAAAAAAAAAAAAAAAAAGCTTTGAAAGGAATACAAGGAAAAAAACTAATCACTGATGAGTAACAGTGCAGTTAGTCAGTGTTACTCAGTACTCTGAAACCTGAGATAATTCCAGAAAAATGTACTGTGGTTGCAATTTATTGTGATATCAATAACATATTCACACACACACACACACACACACACACACACACAACATTGCTATTGTTGGTCATTTTTTATACAAACCAAAAGCAAAAACACTAATAATACAGTACAGACTGTAACAGTATGTTATAATAATAATAATAATAATAATAATAATAATTATCATACATTTACATTGGTGCATTTTGCAAATGCTTTTGAATCTTGTTCCAATTATCCAGCTGGTAAACAACAACAACAACAACAACAGTGCAGGGGTGAGCAGAGATGTCATGTTCCTTCAATCTTTCCTTTAAAAAGCTGTTTCTGAAAAGTGTCTGGAGGTTTTTAAGCTCATGTCACGGCCTGAACTTCTCAGCTAAGTGCCTGATTCCCGGTTTATCCACTCGCACTGCACGCTGTAGTGTGTTTCCTGCTCTAACATCTATTTATCCCAATTAAAGGCTTATTAATTAGGAGTTGCGCGTGCTGACTTCAGTGCGCAGTGCACGAGACGTAATGAGAAGTAAAAAAAAAGGGGACAAAAAGTAGAATTTGAATGAAAAACGCTGCTGAAAATCACAACTCAGTACCTTACAGAGTGAGATCCGAGTATTCCCAGACTTCACCGCGCTGATGGACGCGTGCACACCGGGGGTCGGCACGCGGAGGGCGGCATGAGCCAACCGAGTCGCGCGCCACAGTCAAGCTCCTGCACGGTTTCCGGTTAGATCCCCCTGCTCGCGGACTTTTCTGTTGTTGTTCAACACACACACACTCTCTCACACTCTCACACACTCACACACACGCGTGGGTGTGTGTGTTGAAATGAATCCTTGCTCGGCTCTACCTGTTAAACCTGCCCTTCTACTCCTAACTCCTCCAGTTCAACTGATTCACTAAAGGAACCGAATCCACGACGGCGAATCGGTTCTTTTTTTTGTACAATAAACCAACAAAAGATTCATTAATTTTTTTTTAAAAACATACAAAATTACATTAATGAAATACAACAATTACAACAATTCTTCATACACATGTGTAATCTGATTAAGTACTTTAATACGCGTGTTTTGCTGCTGCTGTTGTTATTGTTGTTAGCGATTCATTTGAACGATTCTCTTTAATCGACTCTTATGAATGAGTCAAATCAGCAAATCAAGTCATTTTGGCAAGTATATATATATATATATATATATTTTTTTTTTTTGCTCTGCTGCAGGATTAAACTATAGACATACATTTCTTCATGTCTATTGTCTTGAAAAAGGAAAAATTAAAACGATTAATTCCACGTAAATGGTTTTGTTCGGAAGAGTCGGTTCAGTGTAGTGAGTCGTGACGCAGTAAAAGCGCCGTCTTGTGGCCAAAGCGCGTCATTACAGTGTAAAGTCTGTAGTTCAAATCTGTTCTGCAGCATAGATAACAACGTCAAATGTGTTGTTCCATACTAAATCTTTTCAGTCCTAATTGTAATTTTAAAACACTCACATACACACACTTTTAATCATTCAGCAAGTAAAATTAATATAAAAACTCTAAAGTACGTCCTGGATGAAAGATTTCAGGCACATCGGGGTTAATCACGCAGAAAAGATGCACTGGAAATGTCAAGTGGAAATGAACAGCTATAGAAATGTCATCTCCACTAAGTCCATTAAGGGGGAAAATACTATTAAAGAGACATTACATTGTACACAGTAGCATCACAAGAACAAATTAATTAATGATCTCATTTACAAAAGCTTCAAAACATACTTCAGAGATTTATCCTGTCAATAAAGTGATTGTTACTGAGTTGGCCATGGCAGTGACGCTAATCACAACTCTGTGCTGAACATTGCACCAGAGTGGAATGAACTCATTTAATTTAGTATAATTAAAAGGAAATGTCATCTCCAGGCAGTTATTCATTAAACACTGAGATGAGCTGTGACTTCTAAATAGCCACAGAACTGCAAAACATAGATTAGGTAAGAAGTAAAACGCTCCATGTTGTGCTGTTGGAGTAGAATCCAGAGTGACGGGGTGGTGTGATGAAGCGGGGTTGCTGTTACTGCCCTGAAGTTGATTATTTTCCTCTAACAGCATTATTTTCCCCAAGTCTTTTATTCCTCTTATACCACAAAGAACTTGTATTAAATTTCACACATTTTTATTTACGTGGAGTGTCCGCTTTACACGTCCCTGTGCATGCATAGCATGAGCTATTACTATAGAAACGATAAACCTGTTTAATCCGCAGCTGCACCACTGTCTAGAAAATTAATCAACACCTTTTAACCAATCAGAACCCAGAACTCAACAGCACTCGCGCGTAGCTTACGTGATCCCGGAGTCTCTCTTGATGTCCGGCGATGGTCGATGCGTGATGAGGGTATTTCTGCTTCAGGAGCTCCAGAAAGGCCTCTCTCCGCCGCTCTGCGTTCTGCGTCTGCATGGCGAGTGCGTGCTTTCGAGGAAGCGTGCGAGGAGACCAGGGGTTCGATCGGTCACACACGTCCCTGCCGCTCGACTTCCTGTCCAGGCTGTCCACATCCTCTGCCGAGCACGGCCTCCGCTCTCTCTTCGCCTTCTCTGATGAAGAGATGGAAAAACTCACATGTTGGAAAAGTTGATAACTCTGTATGGGACTTTGTAAACAAATATACGTATACTACAGGTTTAACATAATAATCATATCATATCCATACATAATCTATACGCTTCATCATGTTTGGTGAAATTATACAAGAAATTACACAGGGTTTGTGTGTTTAAACAAAATTGGGACTAGATCTTATTTTAAAGCAAATAATCTGAATTAAAATGGAATTAAATGGAATCAATTTTCAGAATGGCAAACAAAGGGAAAGTGTAAGTGCAGACAGTATATCTATGAAGTATAGAACCTTTTATGTTTTAAGGCATATGTATATTGAAATATGGCGAGGGAAACGGGGACAATGTCCAGGCGCACCATGGTGTCTTTTTTTCCCAAACAAACACTGAGAAAAAGAAGAGAAATGTCTCCCTTTTCCAACACGCAAAGTTTTTTTGTGCTAGCTTCAAATCTTTTTGAGATGTAGCTAGTAAAGTTCCTGTGCTTACTGTCACAGTTGCGTAAACCCATAACATGTTCATGTATATCTCACATCTCACATCAGTCATTTATCATCATTTTCTTTGAAGAATCATTTAAAATGTACATCAGGACTGGAATCCACAATTCATTAGCATGATAAGAAACAAAGCTATGCTAATTTACACCCGAAAAGCACGCTAGTTGTTTGCAGAGACCGTGTGCTGGTTCGATATTTGTACAGGTCACAGTGAAGAATACGAATGTTTTGTTATCGTCCGGTCTTTAACAGGTTTCTGCTGAGAGCCAGACATTTGTTTTTGCTGCTAATAAGCCATTCCTGAAGAACAAACACTGAATCCCTGCTGATATTCCAGTCCCGGTTCCATAATAAACAACTTGTGAAATAAAAATTCTGAAATAAATTATAACTAGAGCTTTTTTTTTTTTTTTTTAACTGCGCATGGATTAGGACAGAAAAAGAAACAAAAAAGAAACAGATTCTTTTTTTCCACTAATATTATTAGCATTAAACTCATATTATTGATATAACTATTGATCCAAACACAATTTTTTGAGCTAATTTAATTTATAATTTAATCTTTTGAATTTATAAAATTGAATTCTCAGTCAGTCATCAGGAAATCCTGAAAGAATGTGGTTTGGAATTCAGTACATATTACTCCACTTGCTAATCAGCTAAAAATCAAGCTACAGCATTGAGCTAGCTTTGTTCTGTAAGTAAAGCTTAACTCACGTTTATTTAATACCTTATTGCATAAAATAATTCATTTTATAGAGTGATAGTAGCTAACTAGCTAGCTATTTAGCTATTTATATTTAACTACACCATTGATAACCTCTGTTGAATGCTAGCCTGCTAGCTATAGTTATCTTTTTTTAATAGAACTATGTTTAGCTAATGAAATCTGATGACAGCTTGTCATGGTACCTAGCTAGCTAGCTAATTTATTATTATTTTTTTATTTAAAAAAAAAAATAAAAAATCTGGTACATGAATACACTGACTTGTGTATGTCCTATCTAGTAAGAACATGTTTGGGACCGAGCCACAGTTCAAGGCCTTGCTAATCTTGCTAATAAAAGCTGAATGACGTCATGGTGATCTGACTTGACCTGTAATTACATTCCCACATGCTCCGAGCCATTGTTTTGTCTGGAAAATACTTCATAAATCCATACACAGAACTTTCCATTAAATCCTGGTTATTAAAAAACAAATGATCCAATGAGTAGAAGTGCGCTTTACTCCACACGATGTACAGATCACTTCCTGTTATGTTAGCAATGAGCTAACGTATCATATGGAATATATAACAGGTCATAACACAGTTACAGAGTATAACATGACAAAAATAACGTTCCTGGTTTGTAACAACATGGCCGTGTTTTCACCATGTTTATGAGATTGATTAGCGGTTGATGCTAAATTAATCACTGTGTAATTTTAGTCATATGGAGCATTTTATTAGTAATTGATCAACACTTCTGAGGTAAATGTTGACGTTCTTGATAATTCTGACTTGTTTTCACCCTCGCAGGGTCTGTGTAAAAGGCTGAACAGCTACATGCTAGCTAAATAAATTCTTAGCCAAAGTCACTAGCCAGATAATGCTCTGCGTTTATATTTCCTGGTTGCCGAGCAACGGCGTTCTTGAGCCATTTGAACCTGAATCAACTTTTTTTCCATGATGGAAACGAAATGATAACTAAATAATAATTCAGTCTTATGCTAAAAAAATGCAACAACATTTTCTTCGAAACAGTGAAAATGTCTGAACTGGTTGATTGGACAACGGTGAAAGTTTTTCCACACAAACAAAAAAAAAGTGATTATATGAATGAATGAATGAATGAATGAAGTGATTATATTATGTAATTAGCTAGCATGCTGTGTTTTGATCCATATGCTAGCGCTTTGTATTTGGAGAAGGATGCTGTTACAACCCAGACTTGTTCAATGACATTAGCAACATTTTTGATTACAGTGACAAACCAGCTTTTTATTAGGCTAATCTAACACTAGCTAGCTAGAACTAACATACTGACACCTTAGCAAAGTCATTGAAATGAACTAACTTTTATCAAGTGTATGTCGCAGCAATAAATGTGCTAATTAGCATATCGTTATTAAATGCACACTCTTCCTTATAAAGGAGCTGCTCCATGCTCGAGACTCTTTTGTACCTCGGTCTTTAGTTACAATAATATCTCAAATTTCACAGCTAATAAACTGTCACTTTTTTTACCCAAAGAAATGAAAAGATTTCTTTGCTGTTAGCAGGACATCGTGGTCTTTTCCGTCATGTACTTTTCCCCATTCTTTAATGAGATGTAAATTCCACCCTGAGCCCATTTTGGATGATAAAAGGAGCTGCATGTTCAGACTCATCCCGATCAGACAGATCCGCTCGGAGACACAGACGGCTGGGAAGTCTTTGTGTTTATGGTGGGAAGTCAGTGTTTATGGTCTTTATTTAGCTCCACTGGAGTCACAAAGTAATGCAGATGTGGGCTGCGGTTCTCGGTGCAAATCTCGGACAGGCTCAGATCATACTCGAATCAGGAAACTCTCTGTGAATGACCTGGAGCTCAGATCCGGAATTCTGACAGGAACCAGACTTCAGATAGCACGCGTTCCTCATCACTTATCCAAAGTCCCAGTGCAGAGATCCGAGCAAACCACACTCCTTTTCCTCTCACAGCCACATATACTGCTCATATTTATAGAAGGTGTTGATTAATTCTCTATAACAGCAGCTCTGACAATAGTGCAGGTTTATATTAATGTGCTCCATAGTAACAGTCCATTCACAGGGACGTGTACAGCAGAAGCTCCACTAATAATAAAAGGATTTAAAAATGTGTTTATGTAACTTTTATGGAAAGAGTCTCCAGTGTCAGCGCTTTTTAACAGTCAGAGGTAAAGCGGTAACTTCAGGACAGAGGAGTTTATGCTTTGTACACTTTGTTTCTCGGTAACACGACAATCTAACACTTCCAACGTTTCTCGTTTCACCGACACTCATCAGATTTACTCTGATTTCAGAGGATTTAAAATGAGATCATTAAAACAAAAATGCTAAAATGTAAGAGGTTCAGAAATGTTCGCACTGGCGCTGTATATCACATATCTCACACCAGACAGATTTATTGCAGTCTCGCTGCACCAGAAGGCCGCTCGCTGTTTTTCCAACAGATGTTGTGTATCTGTTTTTATGTATGCTGGTGTAAAATATGTTCTGGTCAAACATCTGGAAGGTTCTGTGAGCACAGCAGCATCATTAACGCTTGTTGAGAGGTCGTAGATGACTGACGACGGAGCAGCTGTTCACACGCTAGTGCTCAGTGAATACGTGATTGTGTTAACTAATGCGCTGGCTAATATTCTCACACAGAGAGAGAGAGAGAGAGAGAGAGAGAGATAGATAGTCAGTGAGAGAGAGACAAGGACATAGAGAGAAATAGGCAGAAAAAAGAGAGGGAGACAGTGGAGAGAGACAGACAGAGAAAGACAGAGACAGAGATACAGAGAGAGAGGGAGAGAGACAGAGAGGGAGAGAGAGAGAAACAGACAGAGCAAGACAAAGAGAGACAGACTAAGAGAGAGAGCGAGAGAGAGACAGACTAAGAGAGAGAGCAAGAGAGAGACAGACAGACAGAGACAGACTAAGAGAGAAAGAGAGAGAGAGACAGTCAGAGACAGACTAAGAGAGAAAGAGAGACAGACTAAGAGAGAAAGCGAGAGAGAGAGA
>CM040995.1:971132-1002273 GCA_022985145.1 Pangasius djambal
ACTTAACAGAGGCCACACCTCCTTTAGTGACTTAACAGAGGCCACACCTCCTTTAGTGAAGTACAAGAGGCCACACCTCCTTTAGTGACTTAACAGAGGCCACACCTCCTTTAGTGACTTACAAGAGGCCACACCTCCTTTAGTGACTTAACAGAGGCCACACCTCCTTTAGTGACTTAACAGAGGCCACACCTCCTTTAGTGACTTAACAGAGGCCACACCTCCTTTAGTAAGTGAGTACAAATGGAAAAAGCAGCCACTCAAATATCATATATTTATAAAAGTGAATCAAACACAAGGACCTCAAGCAGTGAAAATAAAAAAGCACAGAAAAACAAAGCTACAATCCTGAAAAAGACAAAACTGTCCCAAGTGTAATGTGATGAAATCACACTGATGTGTCTGAAGCGAGGGGTCATATCTGCTGAATCTTCTCATGAAGGTCATGAAATGTTAGAACATTTTTTTCTTAAACTTGAAAGACCATTGCGTTGTGAAACACTGTCCGACTAAAACACTGTCTGACTGTCGCTATCTGAAGAGGAAGAGAGGACACTCAGAGCGCTTTCCTCTGAGTGTGTTACGCTGCCCTGTGACGCAGCATGAGCAGCTTTTTGTAAAGATACGGTATTGGCTTCATGTCTCTTGGAGGAAGCACGGGTTAGCCTTCACCCTGTAGAGGAGAGATGGTGGGTGGGGATTGGCCAAGAGTAAATTAGGGAGAAAATGGTGGAGAAATATAAAATATTGTAATTGTTGGCAAGTTGCTGTGGTATAAATGGAATAGAAAACTTAGGGATGTGCTGTTATAGGAAAATAATCAACTTTGGGGTGCTAACAGTGACGCTTCATCGCACCACCTCGTCACTCAGTATTTTATTATTAGTGGTGTCAACTCTCAATGAACCAAAATTCAAATTCAATGGATTTGGCATAACTGGAAAATTGAAAAATAGAAAATAATACTTTTTTGTCAAGCCATTCTTTTAGGATTGTTGAGATCATCCTTACAGGTTTATTCTGTTCATGACAAATCTCAGCCTGAACTCCTACTGACTCAAACACACAGCTCTGTGTGTGTGTGTGTGTATGAGAATTGCTCATGGCGTGTCCCAGATGGGAGCTGGAGTGGAAGCACTGAGGAGGCAGCGTGTTAGAGAGGAGTATGTTGTCTTACTGCTACTGCTCTAAGAGAGAGAGTGTGTGTATGTGTGTGTGTGAAATCAGCTCTTCCCGTGTCTGCAGCAGGTCGATGCAGACACAGGAACAGAACCGGTGTAGTGTGGAACGATTCTTTCACATACACAGTGTTTAGTGTGTTTGAACAGAACCCTGGTGTGTTCTACTCTTCTGTGCGGTTCTTTAGGCGGGTGAGAACACAGTGATCACATTCGGGTCTGAGTGAGGTGGATCTCGGTCTGCTTCCGAGTGTACTCTGATAACTCGACTCAGTGCAGGAAGTGAATCAAACATGCCATGTGTTTGGGTTGCAGCAATAGTGAGCCAAAGGACAAAGCTGTAGCACTGAAGAAATGCCGTGTGTTCAGGAGATTTGGACAAACAAAACAACCAAAAAGAGAAAATAAATGCTGGATACAATACACCAAACTTTTTAAACTAGTTATTTATATTATCTTATCATTTATTTAGCATCGTTCTGTGTTCCCTGTGCTCAGGTAATTTTTGCGATCTCTACACACTTCGTAAATGTTTGTTGTCCTTTTTTCATCACCATATTTCTGACCAATAAATGAAAGAGATTTCTGAAGATATTTCACGTTTATGTAATACGTTATCGTTGCTATAGTAACAGATCGTTTACTTGTACGCTGGACGCTCCATTGATAAGAAAACAGATTTAAAAAATGTGCATAATCATTGATATGTTTTAAATATAAGTTTTCCTTGATATGAGTTCTACTCCCAAGAAGGAGACGTTTATTTATCATTTACGGAAGGAGACTCCAGTGTCAGCGCTTTGTGTAACTTTAAGTTTTCTGACATCTTCAGGACAGAAGAGTTTATATTGACAACATGGCAAGCTACATTTTTCATCTTATCAACTCAATCAACTGCTTATAGCTGCTATAACTAAGTGAGAGCAGGAGGTAACTTGTTTTGTGGACGTTCCACAGCATTAAAGGTAACCAAAAATGTAAAAAAAAAATGTAACCACTCACACACCCATTCACACACTGAAGACAATTTGGAGCTGCCAGTCAGCCTACAACGCATGTCTTTGGACTGGGGGAGGAAACCGAAGTACCCGGAGGAAACCCCTGAAGCACGGGGAGAACATGCAAACTCCACACACAGGGCAGAGGCGGGAATTCTTGAACATGCTAACCACTAAGCCACTAAGTTAGATGGTCTATTTACTCCTCTTACAGGCTCAAAAGGATGTTTTATGGAAAGCCTCTGTTTCTCCAGTTTTATGTGAAAGAAGGTGTGAAACTATTGCATGTACATTGCTGTATGATTGCACTCACGGTTTAACGACATTGCTACAACCACTCAGGCAAAATTATGACAAAGCACCAAACTGCTGCATTGCACAAAGACAGCCACAGGAGGTGCATTTTAAAAATAGTGTGCAGTTTATCAAGGCTGAAGCGTCACACTCTCCAGATTTACTGAGCAACACAGCTGAATAATTTTACATCATCTGCAAAATATCTGCTTTAGCATGAAGGGCTCGTGAGGGCTCTGGGGTAATTCTTTTTTCCTCCAGAGAACTCAGGACTGCCGATTTCAGCCTGTGCCTCGGGTTCAGTTCTCCTCCACCACCCAGCTAATCGAGTGTGAGATCACCAGGGGAAAAACTAGTCACACTTGGGAGAGCTATTTAATATTAACCACAAAGTAAAAGTGGTTTTAATTTGGGTGTACCCAGCTGCAAAAACACAGACAGAAAAAGATCAAAAACAGGAAGAGGAGCAGGAATTAGTGCTGTGCCTAGTTAATTAGTGTTCTTTAAAAACGTCCCAAACTTCCTGATAGTTTTTATTTTCAAGCGTGAAATATGTGGTGACACTCTTTGTGCAGACTGCAAGTTTACTGTCAAACAGAAGTGAATAACACCTTGAATAAACATGTACAAAGTTACAACCTTTAAATAAACATGTGATGGAAGTAAAGTGCAAAAAATTAGCCGTGTTATATATGTGGTTAGCATGCTTTTCTCACTAACTGCTAATTATCCAGTTTAGCTCTTAGCTATATGCTTAAAAGCTCAAATGTTTGACATTCCCCTTTTTAGCAAATTGTCACAGTTTATACATACTAGCACACAAATAGGAAGATTTCTTTAAAGCAGTAACATTCGGGAAACAGAATGGAAAACGAGGAAAAGAATAAGACTAGAGGTGCTTTTCCAACAGACAGTGTGGTATGGCATGGGATAGTTACTTAAATGAATGCAGAACTGTCTGGACTCAAGTGTGTAATCGTGTTTCCCATTACATGACAGTACCTGTGAAAGTAGGAGGAGTTTCTCTAGAGGATATCGTGGGGAGATCCGGAGTCTATTCTGGGATATTGTGGCTAGGACGCCAGTTCATTCACACACTCATTCACACAATCTAGTGTAGACAATCTGCCTACCTGCGTGTTGTTGGACAGTGGGAGGTAACCTGAGAACCCAGAGGAAACCCACCTCGTTGTACTCAGTGGGAATGTTCACGAATTCCTCCTTCACGTCACAGTCCCCAATAATGGTGATGAACTTATCGAATCTGGCTGTCAGGACACATCCAGAGAATGCAATGAGACTGTATCTCAGCCATGATATGGATCAGAACCTGTAGTCGAGTCAGATTTGACCCTAGCTTCAAAATGGAAGGTAAATTTGTTTGGATTCATTCGGCTCAAATTCCTGTTACTGTGAGAAACTTCAACTCGGCTCCTGGGAATGTTTGGTCCATAATCCACTTGTCTTTGCCATTCCTGATCCGTTTGTCTCTAAACGCAACTATATATAACCTTGAATCTTTTGCTCTCTAGAGACAGTTCTGCTACAGTTCATTTGGGGATTAATAATGTTCCCTTAAAAGCAGCATATTAATAATATTACTAAATTATCCATGAGATCAAATGCAGTCCATCTCTATCAGATATTACACAGCTTAGATTTCTACTCCAGATTTGGAAAATATGATGTTTAAAAATAGTCTACTGTTTTCTGCCGAGCTGCCAATCACCCCGCCTCTTTGTGCCGTATGAAACCCCAGAGGTCCTCTGAGTTATAAAGTCACTCAAATGAATTCTGGACCAATTTGGCTTCTAAATGGACCTCATCTGAGCAAGGACAGGCCTTCCTATCTTCTTTAAATAAACCAACTGTCAGGGGTTTTAA
This sequence comes from Pangasius djambal, assembly GCA_022985145.1. NCBI lineage: Eukaryota > Metazoa > Chordata > Actinopteri > Siluriformes > Pangasiidae > Pangasius > Pangasius djambal. The sequence goes on from CM040995.1 coordinate 975,487, forward strand.
GTGTGCAGTAAACAGGCCGGACGTTAGTAGAGAGCTGCCATCCATCAAACACTCGCTTCCTAAAAACATGCACAACTTTCAGGAGCCTTAGAGTCTCAGTTTGGGCCGTAAGTGCCATAAAACCAGTTTAAAGTCCTCTAACAGGACGAGAGCAGTCATGTAGTGGACAGGAACGTCTGACAAATCTGTACAGAGAAATGTAAATAAAGAGAAATGTCTAAAGAAGACACCTATGTTTATCTGATTAATTTGTACATGTTTTTATTCGGGGCAAATAAAAAAATGCAGATTTTTTGCAGAATTTCAATCCAGACAAGTTACAGATAAAGTCTCTGCTGACATGGTTTCATTTACCAAGAGTACACTCAAGGAAAATCTATCTTTAATTTAATTATATCCTTTTTTTTTTAACGAATACTCACCTTAGAACAGGACAGCTGTAATAATCAGCTCAGTGCTGTGTGTTTATTCAGCCAGTGGGCAGTTTGATCAGCTTGAATGAGATCATGAGCAAGGGAATGTATCCGATCAGCAAAAAGAGTCTGTCGTGCTAATCCCCTCCATACAGACAGGAATCAGGAGACAATACAGACATGTGCTGCCATCAGGGAAGTCATACAATAACAAGGCAGACGAGCCTCAGACAGTCTGCAGTTTTTATCCAGCAAGGCAAATAATGCAACAGAAAGACCAGAGGAACCTAAAGCATAGCTTTTTGTACCTACAGAGAATAAAAACAGCATGTCTGTGAATGTCTGTTTTAGTCATCCAGTCACTGAAATAGCTTTTAGTGATGAGACAGAGTGTCTGCTATCATGCAAACATTCATCAGTGAGTGAGTGGATTCTCTGAAATACCTGGCTGATAAGGTGTTCCTCAAAGCTCAATATTTGGTCTGCTGTTGTTTGTATTTTACTCTTTATTAGGGGTGTAATGCAATGACGCTATCTGTATCTGTTTACTGCTCCAAATATCCGTATCTGTATCTGTATCTGGATTTGAATTTAAACCCGAAGTGGGCATGGACTAAACCAAAAGATGGGAAAACAACAGTAAAAAAAAAAATGCAGATGTAGAAATGTCAGCAGTGTCAATGTGGTGGGTGAATTCTGGCTCTGACAGTTCCTCAAACTCAGCTACATCACTCCAGTTCATAACTGGTCTCAGTTAAAGATTTAATTGCAGTTATTATTTTTATTTGTACCTACCTTACATATTTATTAACAAATTAATTTGGTTCAATTTTAAAACACCACAACACTGACCAGGCATTTACTAAGGATGAATGAATAAATGCTGTAAAAGCATCACACAGCACTGCACATTAATGTCGATTAAGGTCTTTCGTTTTCCTGCAAGCTTCATATCTGACAGCTCGCTCATGCCTACAGAAAAGCAAAGACTTCCAGCTTGCTTACTATATGCCTCTAGTCTCAACCAGATGTGAACTGTTTAGATCACATTATCTGTTCATATTCTAAAAACCCTTCAGATTCATACTGAAGTCACAAATGAGGCACAACTTTAACTTTGACACAAATAACAGAAGACTGAACTTATTCTCTATGGGTCCAAAACTATACATTTTAACGTTGACAATGCTGTTTTTCTCTCTTTTTTCAGTGTTTCTGTCATTTTCAAATCGACTCCTTTAACTGACACTCTGTAGTGGAAACTTCCGACTCTTAATCCCTCATCAGTGCTTTTGTCTCTAGCCCTCTACATCATTTAGCTTCCTTCATAAAAGTGTCAGTGTCAGATCTCTATAAAAGTTTCTGATTGACTGACTTTTTCATCACCTGCTCCTGAAACAATATTACACTGGTACTCCAAAATCTTCACACATTCAGATTTAAAATCTTTATAAAGCTCACTCTGACCGACCCTCTGTAGATCTTCCTCCTCAGCCCTGCTGACTATCTCACCATCTAGCCTCTGTATTATTTTTGGCAGAACTGCTTTTCTCTATCAGACAACACAGTTCCACTTTAAAACTCTTTTCATGTGCATTAATGTTCCTAATAGTGGGCCTCATTATCATTTACTATATTTGTGTGTAAATGTTTTCATTGGCCAAACCGAACTAAAAATTCCCACCAGTTTTACAAAAGTGTTGCTGGTTTTCTTTTTACACATGTGCGTATGTTGATAAACACCAATCATCTGTACAGTACCAAGCATATTAACAGCGAAACTGATTTACATTTAGCCACGCCTGCATCTCCATAAAAGGCAAAGAGAGCTGAAAACACAAAATTGTGACTAAATGGTGGAAGAGCGCCTCCTAAACATAGTGTGTTCTAAATCTTCCACTAATGCAGCTCAGCCACTGCGGCGCATCGGCTACCACAGACACACAAACTCTTCTTCCTTTTAAAAGGCACCATTACTTTTGTCCTAATTGTCGATTCCCGGGCAGAGAACCAACCCAGCCACAGGGAGTGTGCTCCCAGTGCCAGTCCCAAGCCCGGATAAAATGGGAGGGTTGCGTCAGGAAGGGCATCCGGCGTAAAACCTGTGCCAAGGCAAACAAGCGGACCAATGATCCGCTGTGGTGACCCCTAACGGGAGCAGCTGAAAGAAAAACAACAACTTTTGTCCTAATTGAATGTCTAGTTTTATTTGTCTTCATTTATGGATTTGTTTTGGAACCCTGTCTTTCATAAAACTTTCTTTAAATCTGTGCATAATTGAATAAATAAAATGTAAAAATAATATTTGAACTTGACAGCGTAATCTGCATATAAAATTCAGTTCAATTCAATTCAATTTTATTTGTATAGTTAAAATCCCAGTAACTCATCAACAATTATACAGATTGAACCGGATCAAGCGAGGTTCACTTTAGAGAGTCTTGTTAATCGTATATAAATAACTTTACACAGACTCAGGAGTGGAACCGTAGGATAGGAACATTTTTCCATGGCCCAATTTTGCATGCATATATTTCAGGTTTTTAAAAAGTGCAATACAAATGCAATACATTATTATTGCGATGAGTGAAGGAATGTCTCGAGTCACTAATTTTAAATTCCTCTGAAAATCCCACATCTATTCAGATGCCTTTCATCCCACAGAAGAGCTCAGTGTAGCATGTATTAAATTTTAAATCTGTTTATTCACTGCATGCCTTTATTATTTATTGTTGATGCTTGATATATCGAATATTCTGGATATCATTATTGAAGCATTTCCTTAAATAATTATCTTGCATTTAACTGCTAACTGCTTTATGCTTTATACTTTGTATTGTTTGATATAATATGCTAAACTGGTAGCCACAGACTTCCTTTAGCTGTTAGCAACGTTAGCCTTGTAGCTGAAGAAGAAAAATAAAGACATTTGGGGTCATGTGGTGCACTTTTTCTTTTCAAGCTGTCTATCAGCAATCAATATAGTGTGACTGGGCTTGTGTTATAATTGTGAAGACATCTCACCACTTGTCTGAGGCTCCTCTTTAGTTCTGCTCAGGATGTGACATATACCTCAGCAGTAAAATATATCATTCTGATTTCATTTCAAAGGTCATTATGGTATTTAGCAGGAAGAGCCATCTTGTTTGAGATGATAAGAGCTTTGCGGAAGGTACCAGTCATTACCTGGGTTGGAGATCATCTTCAGGCTCTGCTCCTGAAGCTCCTGCTGTTGGTTCGGTGTGGATCTTAGCAGGTTTCCTTCACTGCCAGCTCTCATCAGCCTCTCGCCCACGATCAGCATCCTCGAGCGATCCCCTTGCGGCTCCTTCCGCGACTGCTTCGCTGGTTTCACCAGACGTGACGAGATCATTTTGCGTTGTGTCGAGGATGTATCTCTTCTCAAGATCAAGATCTCAATATCTCAAGATCTTCTCACCTTCTTCGTCTTTGGCAGCCTAAAGTGAAAGCTGTTTTCTTGTGCACAAGAACTTCATCGTGCTTGCTCAGAAGTTTGGACGAGAAAAGAGCCCACTTCAAACCTGTCCTGTCTAAGCAGTTCCCGAGTCCCGAGACCCTCGCTGCTGTCCCTCACTAATCCCTTCCGCACTCAGCACAAACGCTCCCTCTGGCTCTGAGCTCAGGAATCAGAGCCCTCGTACACTCAGCTAGCTGTGTGAGCTGCACATGGATTTAACGAGGCGAGACGATTACCATGGAGTGAGTGAGCGAGACAGCGACAGAGAGAGAGAGAGAGAGAGAGAGAATAGAGCAAGCATGAGATTTATTCCCTAACTGCATGCGTCATGCTGAGAGGAAAAAACCTCGAAATGATGGAGGTCCAACAGAAATTGCAGCGTTTACAAAATCAAAGTGAGCAGAAGCAGGAAGCTGGTTAAAATGTCAGGTTTACACACACTCACATCCACAACATCTTCATGAACATGTCTCGCCTGCTTACATCATCCAGCCCCAGACTTTAAAGTTCTTCTGGTATCTTATTTAAAGCACCTCTCTACGTAACCGAACGCATCCGATTCCCATTATATGATTTTATGACTATATACGAATAATTTCAAGGCCTCCTTCGTGAATCCAAAGGGAAATACAGATGATTATTTCTCAAGACTCTGGAACTCAATATCAATGTTTGTCAAACGCTCAGCATCTTTTGTGCACTTTTTGAAAAGGCGGCTAATCATACCTGATTTAGTTTTTACTGATTTGTAGTCATCATTTATTCAAACGTACCGATCAAATCACAGGTTTATATTAATGCGCTCGTTCTAATGCGCTATTGTTGCTATAGTAACAGCTCATTCACAGGGACGTGTACAGCAGACGCTCCACTAATAATAAACAGATTAAAAACATTGATATGGTGAAGTTTTCTGTGAGGAGACGTTTATGTAACATTTATGGAAGGAGTCTCCAGTGTCAGCGCTTTGTAACGGTCAGAGGTGAAGCTGTAACTTTAAGTTTCCTGACATCTTCAGGACAGACGAGTTTTACTCTTTGCAGTTTCTCTGTAAGATGACAAGCTGCGTTTTCTTTTCGGCATGAGAGAGAGAATAGAGAGAGATGTAACTATAAACGAATAAAAAGTATGATGTGTCATTCTTTAATAAATAAAAATTGTAGCTTTTGGCAAATTGCTGTGGTGTAAGAGGAATAAAACACTTCAGGATGTGCTGTTATAATAAAAATTAACTTATTTACATACGTCAGGAAAGTTTCTCAGAAATGTCATTTCACTATAGCTATACTTTAGCTATCTAAGTAGCTAGCGAACGTCAACAACGAACAGTTTTTAGTTAACAGTTAAATCATAATTATGTCATTACAGTATAATTTCATGCCCAAACTTCAGCATTTTTTATTTATTTAAAATAATAAAGAGCAATAAAATAGCTTTTGTAAATAATCGTGTTTGCAATATTGACTAAAATTATCAGGACAATCATTTTAATCACTATCTCATTAAAAATACTCAGTTTATATTACAGTGTGAATGAGGTTTGACTTAAACCAGTGTATCTTATAAATTGTTAATAAGCTTAGTGTATACAGGTGCAACATGTAATTATTTTTAATGCTGAAAAAAACAAGCCGCATGATTATTAAGAATAAAACTATCAGAACGCGTGTCAGTTTCTGACAGGTTTTTGTTTCTGTCCACAACTTTCTTATCAAAAAAAAAAACAAGTCCTAGCCAGGAATTAATTTCTAATTAATCAATAATTCATTTCTTTATTCATTAATAATAAATGAAATATTAATAATTCATTAATATAATTAATGGTAGCAGCATTGTCTTAAATGCCAACGCTTGACAACTCAAAGGATGAATTCCCAAACTCGAGGCCATTCTGTGTAACATCCTGTTCATTACTGAGTTTTTCTCTGCATCATTAAAAACTATTTTTATTACACGCCGTGAGAAGCCTGAGGGAGGGCCGGCTCTCTAATTTGCTCTCTCGTACCCTGGGGATGAAAAATAAATTCTGTGAGCAAATGTGAAAAGGTGACAAATAATCCAAAAATACTACAGCCAGAGGTACAGCGAGACGCAGAGCAACACTCACACGCAGACCGTTACAGAGATCGGCTTCAAAAATACCGTATATTTCACTCAGTTCTCATATCCGGAATCTTTGTGTCCGGGTGAAAACGCCACAGATTTATTCACAGCTATTTGCAAAACTTTTCTAAAATTTTGTGACATTGCAATGCGCTATTTTTATATTTATATATTTCTTGTTGCTATTTTCAGCAGTAGCTACTTAACTTGAATAGCCAAGGTCACGAAGCTGGCCAAAGTTAGGTTAAGTATTATATCGTGTACTTAAAACAAATGTTGGTGCTAGCTGACATTACAACTTTATATTGTGTTTATTGCTCCTTCAGCGTGACATTATACAAAATTAAATGTAACTATAAATGGATAAATATGAATGATGTTCTTTAATTAACAAAAGAAATTGGCAAACTGCTGTGGTATAAGAGGAATAAAACATCGCAGGATGTGCTGTTATAGGAAAATAATCAGCTTTGGGGTGGTAACAGTAAGTCTGCTTTGTTACACCACCCCAGTGTTGATTATTTTCCTATGACAGCATGACACTGAGTGTTTTATTCCATACGTAATAGATATAGGAAAACATAGGTGATCTCTGGACTTGTAAAAAAAAACAGCATTGATCTCTTTTTTAATTGCTAAACCCTTGTATCTGTCATAAAGCTGTCATGCATTTTAAATGTAAAAACATAATAACTCCACATTGGGAGCTTCAGCAGCTTCACATGTTCAGGTGTCGTATTAAACAAAAAATCCCTCTCAGTAGTATGTTACGCATATGTTACGCAGATAAATCATTAACCTCCTCCTCTGTTTGTGAGCACAAGCTCTGTGGCTCTGCTATTCCGTAATGAACGCCTTCAGCATTAGTGTCTCGAAATATCAGGAGGGTCTTCAGTCTTCTGCCTCTCTGCTGCCGTAGAGCATAAAATCTATCACACGGAACAATAACTGCGGCACTGAGGAAGATATCGCTCCCAAAAGCGCTGTTTTCAGTCATTAGTCTCTCCACAATGGCTCCAAACTCGAACCGCAGCAGAGGAGTGAGAAGACTGATGAGACCACTGATCGTAACATGGATCCTGAGAGCCTGCGCTTTCAGGTCGTGTCTGCTCAGCTTTTTAATGGATTGTGAAAAAACAGGACAAGATCGATCTGCTCGGTGACCATCGCAGGAAGTGTTTACTCACAGGGAGAAATATTTACAGGAATATATGAGGAACGCTTTGGGCCTGTATTTTAACGAGGCTGGGTCAGCACTGATATCATGATATTTACTTAATTAAGAAGATATACATGCAGTTTTATAGCTGTGCAGCCCTGTGAGGTTCTGTGCTAATCACCGGGAGGTTGTGAGGTCAATCCCAGGACTGTCAGAGAGCCACAGAAAATTTCCTATAAACTCTCATAAAAACACGAACAAACTGTTAGAGCAGCACGTGTACCGTAAAAAAACCTACAAAATCGACAAACTACCGTAACTGCTGGAGTATCATGTCCACCGTAAAAACACTATCAAGTGGCTAAATCACTGGATTAGTGCATCTACCATAAAAACCCTAGAAAATGGACAAACTACAGTAATTGTTGGAGTAGCGTAAATACACCAACCAACTGTGCAAACTACTGTAACACAACTAGTGTAAGCACACAAACAAACAGACAAATTACCGTAATTCTTGAAGCAGCATGTCTACCATAATTACGCTAAAAAATGGGCAAATTACCATAACTGTTGGAGTAGCACGTCCACCATGAACACAAGCACACAAACAAACAAATTGGTGGGATTTGTTGAAGCAGCATATCTACCATAACTACACTAACGAATGGACAAATTACCTGAACTACCTAAGTAGCATGGCCACTGTAAAACAAATGTGCAAACTACCATACTGTTATACAAGAACATGTTTACCATAAAAACCCTAGCAAACAGACACACTGCTATAACTGCTGGAGTAGTGCATCTATCGTATCTGCTGGAGAAACATGTCCACCATGAACACATGGACAAAGTACCAAAAATGCTGTACAAATGGACAAGCTACCGTAACAGCTGGAGTAGCACGTCTACCGTAAAAACCCTAGTAAACCTTTCGCACCCTGCCAAACGAAGACTGCCATAGCTTTGAACTGCAAATGCTTTTACTAAACTCTACAAACCCTGTGGCTGTGGCTGTGGAACCATCATCCATCAAAATGTAACAGGAACTTTACTGATGAATTTTTGCGGATTTTTTAGCGAAAACTTTCCCAAACTATGACACTGACATTATTTTTCACTTCATGTAAGTTGTAACCCTAAACCTGCTCAGTCACAGACTAAATGAAACAACGAAACATGTTTTAACTTTATCTGAGTATCTTTTCCTCCTCAGTTCATCTGTGATGTTCTCCCGTGGCACCTTTTGTTTTGCGCCACAAAGACGCCAGGCTCCATTTCCTGTCGCCGAGAGCGATGCAGTCAGCTGAGGGTGCTGTAGTTTTATTTTTTTATTGGGAATCAGCTAGCACTCCGGGGCAGCGTCTCTGACTTTGGGTCTTCAGGAAATGAGATTTTTGAGCTGTTAATTTAGTTCACCTTTGCTGGGAGCAGAAGGACACGCGAGAGCAAACACACAGATCGGACTAGCCTTTGTATTTGCAAAGTGTGTGTGTGTGTGTGTGTGTGTGAGGAGATGAGTAAGTACAGACTCTAATGCTGCTTATGGGTTATTGATTTTGTCCCTCACTTGGCCACGAGGTCTCACACAGAGGACGTTGAGGAAGAAGAGGCAGTAAGTGTCCTGTAGCTCTTCGACTCTTTCCTCTCCATTAGCCACAGTGCTAAAACTGTCACTTTGTTACCTACAGAGGGGGTAAAATACAGTGTTCATTATGTCCACCGAGGCTGAGGGGCAGTAGTCGTGTGTCCTGGTCAGAAGTAGGACGCTCAGAGTCCAGGACTGCGTGCACGGTGCTGTAAATCACATCCAGCTAAAGCTAAAATTACCCTTTTTCGTGATACGTTTGCATTTCCTGAAAAAAGTTCTCAAAAGTTGATGAGATCCTCGCAGGGTCGACTTTTCACATTTAAACCAAAAACGTGTGTAATCGCTGATGGTGCAGTTTTCTGTAAGGAGATGGTTATTTCACATTTATGGAAGGAGTCTCCAGTGTCAGCACTTTGTAACAGTCAGAGGTGAAGCTGTAAACTTTAACATGAAAAGCTATGTTGTTTTTGTCTTGTTAACTTCAAGAGACAGACAAAAGCATTAGACTTATTTATATTTTTGGTAGTTTGTCTATCAGGGTTTTATGTTAGAGTAGATGTGCTACTCCAGCAGTTTTGGTCATTCGCACCACTGGTTGGTGTATTAAAGGCAGACGTGCTGCTCCAACAGTTTTTCCATTCGATATAGTTTTATGCTATACAGTACATGCTAATCCAGGAGTTACAGTAGTTTGTCCATTTGCTAGTTTTTTTTTTTCTGTACATGTGCTACTTCAGCACTTACGGTAGTTGGACAAAGGTTGTAAGTTTGTCCATCTACTTGGTTTTTACGGTAGACATGCTAACCCAACAGTTCTGCTAGTTTGTCTATTTGCTAGAATTTTTTTTTTTGTTGTCCTTGAACTAATTTGTGTATTTCACATAAAGGTTTTACATATTATACACATAATTATTGGTTATTTGTTAGTGTAAGTGTAAGCCAACACACCATGAGTCACATGTTTACTCTAGATAATCATGATGCTCATATACTTTGGGTAAAATCACCTCCTGAAGTCTGAACCCTGGGAGTTGTGAGGTGATTTAAGTGAACTGCGGTGTAATTATCGGCACTGAGTCATCCTCACCTGTCCAACACACTCACATCTCCTCCTTTGATATCCGACTCATTTCAGCCTTCATTAACCTCCACGTCTCTGATCTTCTCTCACACAGACCTGCACAGACGCTCCAGCATGTGGACGAGAGAAAATTAACATAACCTCTGCATTTAATAGCAACTTTATTTACATTATTCATTTATATTATCATAAAGATGCTCATGGCTCATTAGGGGTAGTTTTTTTTTTTTTTTTTTTTAAATCTTCATTAAAAAAAAACCTGAAATCAAAACTAGCCTTTTTTTTTTACACTGTTAATTTGTGTCCCTGGTCACATCTAAAAGACAAACATTTCCATTTCCATCACTTTGTACTCACCGTTTTCATCTTTGTGCACAGATTGTTAAGGATTTTGGATGATCCTGATATACAGGTTTTATTCTAAGAAGAGTAAAGAAATAAAAATAGCCTGAACTAAATATTTTTAAAACAAAATCATTTAATCCTAGAATAAAAAACAAGCCACTGTAATTAGGTACTAAACCTACAATTCAGGCTCCTTGCCTATTTTTATACAATACATTTTTTTTAAAATAATTTTTTATTATTTAGTTTGTGTTCCTTGGCACCTGTGAAACATTTTTTATTTTCCTTTTTTTTTTTAAATGAAAATGCAAAGAAATTATTTCACACATAAATATATAAACAAATATTTTTTCCATATGAAAATTTGAATTTGTGATTGAAAATGAAGGAACGAGATATTATACGTTTGTATACGTTGTATATTTATATTTTTACAGTTTATGTGGTCGTCAGTGTAAAGAAAATGGTCATGATCATCAGACCTGGTCCTCCGGCGCCCTCTTGTGACCACATAAAAAAATACATTTATTCTACAAACTGCAGCAAAACTCTGAGATCTGATCACTGCTGAGTCTAATCCACAGTGATCAGTGATCAGATTAGCTTTAAGCTAACCTAATAATAATGAATCACCTTGTTTAGCGGAATAAAGCTTCATTCAATGCTCATACACTGTGGTGGAACCCTTAAAGGTTCTGCGTGTCAGAAAAGGTTCACATTTATGAAGTGAAGAACCTCCACACACACACACACACACACACACACACACACACACACACACAGATCCTCTTAAAGAAGTCATCACATCATATAGTTTTGATTAAATTAATAATATTTAAATTAAAAGTGCTATGTGATCAAGCATCTCAAATAAAACAAAGTGTGTACCGTATGTTAAAAAAGATTTTTGATAAAATGGATTTTATTATATTTGAGAGTAAATTCGTAAAACAAACAAACAAACAAACAAACAAACAAACAAACAAACTTTCAGCTGGAATTATCACTAGAATTGAATACAAAAAAAGGCCATGTTAATTAAGTACATTTTAATAGAGATACTTTTCTACAAATTACAGTATAGTGTCTTAGCTTTATTTATTACTGATATTCATCATTTTCTCAAGTTTCAGTGCCAGTAATGAGCGACCACAGTGATGTGAAGCTAATTGAATTATAAGTTAATCATCTTATTTCACTTCCTCTGCAGTAGAATTAAAGCGTCTCTCCATAAATCGACCATCTGTCATATTTAATATCAGTCCTCCCTTCTGCCTGTTAATTCATTTCTCAGTTTTATTTGTTCTGCAACTTCTGATTTTGACAAATTTTCTGAAAAGTCCTGTTTTTTTTCCTGAAAACTGTGCTAAAAAAAATTCAAAATGTATTTTAAAAACTTGCATTTATTTATTTATTTTAAAAAGTAAAACTAACTTTGTGTAATTTCAAGTAAAATATACTTGAACTATACGGTTAAATTCACCTGTGGTTCCTTTCCTTTAAGTAAAATTCCCTTATTTATTTAATTCAAGAGAACTTAAATAATTTATGTGAATCTAAACTACACATTTTTTTATCTTATTATAATAAAAAAGCTCACGTCACCTAAACTATCTGTATAGTAATTTACTATAACTTTGACTTATGATGATGATGGATAATAAACGTGCTTTAAAAATAATCACATTTGTAATATGATGATATTGTTCGATACTGGTGTTACATCTCTCTCTCTTTCTCTCTCTCTTTCTCTCTCTCTCTCGCTCTCTCTCTCTCTTAACTACATACACAAACAGAAATCACACTGAGAATTTTTTAAGTATTTATTTTTATTATTTTGACTAATCCAAGGCTATACACAGAGACTGATCATACACTATACTGCACCTTTTACTCTACATACAATACTCTACATTTAATACACCGCTGTTATTAACAGATTGAGGTGGACATATGTTTAAAAAAGAGAGAGAGAGAGAGAGAGAGAGTGTATAATTTGGCTCTTTGCCAGTTTCTGTCTGTTTAAAACCCAGACTGGCAGCTTGGTGACCTCATTTCCACACTTACACACGAAGAGGGATTAATGTGATTACTGCTGCGACCATAATCATGATGAATTAATTAAAAAATATGTAAATTAAAGCACATCTGGGATCCTGAAAAATAAAAAAATCATGTTTAATATAAAATGTATAATAGTTGAAAAGGACTGTACTGCGATGTGGCCAGTAGGGGGCGTCAGGCAGCCTGGAGGAAATGCACTAACAAGCCTTAATGTTTGAGGAGTTTGCATATAATTTACACAAACTCCAGAATAAAATATTTGTATTACTATTTCTAATTCCCCAATAAGTTCTACATCTGTCTGCTTAAAAATGTGTGGTTTAATATTTTATTTTTTTAAATATATTATTTAGCTTATATCTTATTTAAACCCAAAGACTCGACACAAAGAGTCGACTCATTCTCGAACCACTCGAATCACTGATATTGATAGTCAGTATTCTTGTATTTATGGCATTTTTAGACGTGTATTTATTTAAAAAAAGATCTGCCTCGTTAGCTTGACACGTTGAGTGTTAAAAATAATGATCCACCTGCAGTAATGATGTGTCGCTCGAGAATGAGTCGGCTCATATATATGCGAGTCGGCTCTCAACATTAAACTAAAAGCGCGTATTCAAAGAGCCGACTCATTCGCGAACGACACATCACTACTGCAAATGAATCGTTGTTTTTCCCAGCTAACGAGGCACGTCTTTTCTAAAATAATCGTCTTCAATGCAAGGACATTAATATGAAAATGAGAGTTAATATACAGTATTATCACTTCAGGACTTTATTTTTTCAGAAGATGGGGTTAAGATGTTAAAGAGTCGGTTGGTGTTAAAGCTTCATTCATTGCTGCTCGATGATGCGTGAATTATTGATCCTGAAAGCTTTGTACACACACTGTTTAACTGTGTTTAACTCCAAAACTAGTGACTAAACCTGATAAAGTGGGTATAAACCTCTCTTAAAGTCCATGTAGTGTAAACAGTCTTGATAAATCAATGAGCTGAGAGAGACTGAGGAGTTGTTTGTGTGAATTAAGGCACCATATTGATGCCCTGAGGACAGACTCTCACACTACAAACTGAGGGATTAGGTGGAGATTATAAAGATTATCCTGTTTAGCCAGACTAATCTATTTTAATAGACTTTTCCTCGTCTGGGAGAAAAAGACAGATTTGTGGCTCTGAAATGCACAACAGCTCTGAATAAATCAGAACAGATTAGATGATATAAGAACATTAACTGGTTATTTGTAATAATAAGATACTATAACTATAACACACTGGCTGTAAAAGATGTTCTTTGTGTTTATTAAAGGTTAGGGCTAATTATACTCATATTGGCCTGATCCCAAATAGTTCCCTATTGAACATCCAGTGCACTATATAGGGTGTAGTAGCCATTATTTCACACCCTACATAAATAATGCGATTATTTAGTGAGTAAAGTTATATTAGTGCACTACATAAATACTGAACACTCTGTACAGTACAGTTATTTAACCAGCACCGAGCTGAATTCCAAATGCCCTCACATTGGACCTAGTACCCTACATAGTGCACTTATTTGCAAAGTAAGGAAGTGTTTTGGATTCTGCCATTAGATTTACTTAAGTAAACTGGATAAAACAAGCAGCTAGCTAGCTTCTGTCGCACAAAATACTACAGAAATATCATTCCCGATTAAAGCTAATAACATTTTCAGGGAGTCAGATCATTTGGCTCAGCTCACTTGTAAGAGTCCACTCTTTCAGCTCCCGAATAACTCCATTTTTTTTTCTGTAACCCAGACTAAGGTTTGCAATATTTTGGCAAGTGGTTGTACTTATTTGCATATCTATGGCTGTAAATGAGACTGCAAGAGTAAAACATTGCCTGCATTTATAAAACAGGGAAAATACAACTCTCAATGTTCACCAATAAGAGCCGAGTCAAAGAGCCTACTCTTCACGGATATAAATGTTTTACGTTTTATGTTCTTGCATTGAAGCCATTTTTAAGAATGAAAGTCTAGACTCAATTATAACATATCTTAAAATGTTAAGGCCCTGTTTAGACCCCATCTTTTCATATCATAAAGACATGCCTTATGTCTTTACGATATGAATTTTTGTTGTTGAGAATGTCAATAAAGGCATTGCATATTTATTTGGCACATACTGTAGATCAGCAAACTTGTATCCTGCACCTCTGCGGTGTCATGCTGACTTTCAGCGAGCATCAAGTGAACACTCCATGTCCTGTACACTTCCCTCTTTAGGCCTTCACTGGGGAATCAGTTGAAGTTGGGCTCCTTTGGGCAGGATGCCAGCGTCCAAACAGAAGTGTCCAAGCTTCCTCTGGTCACATGACTATCTACTGAAACAGCTCATGAAGGTACAGGAGTTCATGCAGTTTTTAACAGACTTTAACAGAATGTGGTTATAATACAGGGGGTGATGATGTGACGGTATATCATAAAATAGTTATACAGTTTATACCACAGCACTGCTGACTTCTGGACTGTGATTGGTCCGAAGGTGTTGATTCATTTTCTATAACAGTTCTAATACATTATCGTTTCTATAGCAACAGCTCATGCACAGGGATGTGTATAGCGGACGCTCCACATGAACAGATTAAAAAATGTGTACAATCTTGATATGATGAATTTTTCTGTAAGGAACCATTTATTTAACATTTATGGAAGGAGTCTCCAGTGTCAGTGAACAGGAGGACAGAGAACAGGAACTAACTTTAAATGTAACTTTAAATGGATAAAAAGTACAATCTTTCATTCTTCAATAAATAGGCAATAAATAGGGGGCAGTCGTGGCCTAATGGCCTAAAGAGAGTCGGACTTGTAACCTGAAGGTGGTGAGTTCGAGTCTCAGGTCCGGCAGGGATTGTAGGTGGAGGAAGTGAATGACCAGCGCTCTCCTCCACCCTCAGTACCACGACTGAGGTGAGACCCTTGAGCAAGGCACCGAACCCCCAACTGCTCCCCGGGCGCCGCAGCAAAAAAGGCTGCCCACTGCTCCGGGTGTGTGTGTGTGTGTGTGTGTGTGTGTGTGTGTGTGTGTGTGTGTGTGTGTGTGTGTTCACTACTGTGTGTGCACTTGGATGGGTTAAATGCAGAGCACAAATTCCGAGTATGGGTCACCGTACTTGGCCACAAGTCACTTCACTTCATATAACGGAATAATTGCGGACAAATTGCCGTGGTATGAGAGGAATAAAACACTCGGGGGCAAGCTGTTACTGGACAGTAATCAACTTCAGGGTGGTAACTCCTCTTCATCACATCACCCCTTCACTGATTATTTTACTCTAACCACACCACACACACAGTGTTTTATTCCGTACATGTCACTTGAGATGTGCTGCATAAAGATGAAACACCTGACACTTTGCACTGCTGCTGCATTGAAGTAATGATATTATATTCCTATTATATGGAAGGGTTACATCTGCGCAGCACATCATCATGAATCTCGCAGAAAGCGGCATCTGAATGAAAGCTTGGCTCGGTCTTTAGACGAGCTTGACACCGTTGACACCGAGTGTCAGTGCATTCCGTTGGATTTGCTCGCCGAGTTCATTCACGCTGTGGCTCTTTTCACGCCGTTGCTGGAGGATTCCTGTGTGTGTGGTGGTGAGCGGGCCGGCCGGCTCTCCCGCTGAGAGGGCATATGGTGGCTTTGTGGCCTAAAACGGTGGCCTTCATCGCGCCTCCTGCCCGCAGAGTTAAACAAATTGATTGGCAGGCTCGCAGCTGAATGAGGGCCCCTCTCCCTAACATAATGCCTCATTATGTATTTATGTTTAGGCAACCCTTAGCATGCGTGTTGATGATTTACATTCACAGGAAACTGCTCCTTCTTCTTCTTCTTCTTCTTCTTCTTTGTAATTCAAACTCATATTTTATATTCTCACCTTAAAACCAAACTTCTGAAATTAAGGTGAAAATATGAAATGTGAGCTGAAAATGTAGGATTTTTCAGACAAACAGTAAAGCATGTTTTTTTTTTTCAGTTCACATTCTTGCTGATTCTGTTTTTTTTTCCTGAAAGGAGATGGACTCTCTGAGGAAGGAGATCAGAGTGAAAGTGAAGTTTCTCCAGGCTCAGTATGAGTCCCGGCTGAAGCGAGAGGCTGATGCCTTCCGTACGGGAATTAATTACAAAGTCAAAGCCATTGAGGAGCAGCACAAAGAGGTCAGCTGTGCACACCGCTGCTGTCTCGATGTAATAACATGATTATGAAGCGATTAAAAATGCATGACCAACCACGTTCATGCTTTCCACATGCTGTTCGCTTCATAAAGTGCTGAAAATGTTGAATATTTCGCCTGAATTCAACAGAATTTCAAGTGTAAAGTTTTGGGTTTCTGTGAGTTGAAGGGCAGAAATAAAACACTTTAATGGTTCTGATTAGTATATCAAATATTTGTAGTAGTAATAGTTTGATTATTTTTATTTATACTACTTATGACTTCTGGATTGTGATTGGTCAGAAGGTGATGATTAATTTTCTATAACAGCAGCTCTGACAGTAGTGCAGCTGCAAATCACAAGTCTATATTAATGCACTTATTCGAATATGTTGTGGTTTCTATAGTAACAGCTCATTCACATGTATGAAGGACACTCCATGAGAAAAAAATCATCGATATGATGAGGTTTTCTGTAACATTGATGGAAGGAGTCTCCAGCGTCAGACCTTTGTAACAATCAGAGGTGAAGCTGTAACTGTAGGTTTTCTGACATCATCAGGACAGAGGAGTTTACGCTTTGCGGTTCCTCTGTAACATGACAAGCTGCATTTTTTTTTTACTTCAAGAGAGAGAAAAAGAGAGGTTGGTAAGCGAACGACTGTTTATAGCTGCTATAATGTAAGTGAGAACAAGAACTAACCTGTTTCACAAACGTTTCTCAACAGTGCGTGCAACTATAAATGGATAAATGGATAAAAAAAATATGACATGTTGTTCTGTAATAAATTCAAAGGTGTAATTGTTGTCAAATTGCTGTGGTGTAAGAGGAATAAAAGACTTAGGGACGTTCTCTATAGGAAAATAATAACTCTTAATTGCTTAATCACACCACCCCATCGCTCTGTATTCTACTATAACAGCATGACATACTGCGTTTCTCAATGTCTAAATCCAAATTAATGTCTGTCTTTCCGTTCAGAAAGTAAACGTTCTGTGTATCAGCCGTCACTGCTCGCTTCAAAGTCAGCTATAAGGTATAGAAATTTTTTTTTTTTTTTTGCATATTATCTTTAACTCTGAAACTGTTTCTACAATACAGACCCATAAAACCGAGAGCATGAGTGATCAGCTGAGGGAGTACAAGGAGCAGCTGGAGGTACAGGCACGTTCACAAATCATCCAGATGAGATGATGAGATACATGGTTCAAACACACTTCACTTATTCTAAGCGTTTGTTGTAAGACTTGTTGCTGCGCGAGCGTTAGTAGAGGACATGACCGTAACATATGAACCACTCAGTTTGGATGGAATATATTTTACCTGGAGTTATTTCTACTCGTCCTTTTATACTCGGTTGAAGACAACGTGAGCTTTCCAAACATGGAAACGCACACACTATAAAAGTGACTGACATGAAGGATTCAGGCTAAAATTCCAGAGATCCTCTGGTAATAATTACATAATCCAGCTCCACTTGTAAACCTAATCTTGTCTGAATAGGGCTTTAGATTTCTTTAAAAACATTCACAGATTTTTCCCTTGTCACAAGAGACTTTTTTTTTACGTATTATGACTTATTTAAAAATAGCTTCCTGTATGAATGCCTTCTCCAGATCTCATCTATGTCATAAATATAGTGTGGTGTTGTTTTTTTTCCAAGAAACTCTTAATTGCTATTTAATGGCCCATTTTGGCAAACAGCCATTTATGAATAATCACATCATTGTTCTGTGTGACAATAATTAATATGCATTCATATGCAATAAAAGGCAATGTGAACGACTAATCAGGTGTCAAAAGCAGCCGCTCTCGCATGGCCTGCATGACCTCTCGCTCTTTCTCGTAGTGTTAGAGCTTTAGCCGAGCACAGAAGCAGATGGCACATTATAGCATCCATACATACACACTGCCACTTGGTGTGTGAGAGCGGACAGAGCATCTTGGTTCAGGAACAGCTTTGTTCTCAGGGCTAATGAGGTCTCTCTGGTCAGAACTTCACTGAGGATCACCTGTAGTTCTGCTTCACAGCAGATGGTGGAGCCAGAGGTGAGGGATGGAGTTCGGTATCAATGAGCATCCTCTGATTGGATTAGATTTTGGCTTAGTGATAGTGTAAGATAGGGAAAGTTAGTTAGGAGGAAGTGGATGAACATTTTAGAACTGGCACCACCTGTAGAAGACATGTTGCTTCAGCATGTTAGACTTAATACATCAGAGCTTAAATATGGGATAAACTCTGAGCTGTATGCAGGTCCAGCTCTGGCTGAGTTGTGATAAGTCACATTTGAATAAACATATTCAGTTCCCGACGTACACTGCCTCAGAGGAGGACTCTCTACGACATTCAGCCATTTGGGATCATTCCAATGGGGGCAAAATGTTACAGAAGCATCTTCATACAGCCTACTGTCTCTGCTTTCCTTATGAATGAAGCAAAGAGAGAGACGGAGACAGAAAAAGCGAGAGAGCGTAACAAAACAAGAGCGAGGCAAAAAAAAAAAACCCTTCCTTTTGAAAGCCTTTGAACGGCTGTACGCTCCTAAGTGTGACAGGCATGCAAAAGGCGTGTTAATGCGCATGGCCTGAATGGACATCACAGAGACCTGATGGACTCCATGCGGCTCTCGGCCTGCAGGCTTCAGCACGATGACGGCTGATGTGATCTCGCTGACACTGGCAGGGAGAAATACAAAGACAACAACTCCCCCCCTCTAAATGGAAACGGTGCTCACGGAGAACCCCCGATTCCCCCACCTTCGCCTTCCTCCTCCATCCCTCGCTCCCTCCCAGCCTGGCAAGGGCTACGGTCCTTCATCCTTCAGCTGCCTCGACAAACTTCCTGAATAAATTCGACCTGAATGACAGGGGCACCCGAACAGTATGATATGCCATTATTCCTGTCAATAAAAAAATGTCCCCGGCTTTGTATGTAATGTACAGCCTTCTGTCTTCCAGGCGCAGAAAAGAGAGAGGCAGAGTGGGCGAGACAAAACAAAATGCCCTCCTCTGAGACTTTTTTTTTGTGTCTCTTTCTTTGTTATTCAGGGGGAAATGGTAGGAGGCAAAAAGTTGTCCAATGGCTTTGTCTCATATTTGCAGCGCAGCTTGAGCGGCGTGTCTTTTGTTGGGCACAGTAAAGGGTAAAGTGAAAAAAGGGTCTTGTGTCATTTTTTTGTTTGAGGCCGCAGATGATCCGGAGGAAAGTTGGCTGAAGACGGAGAACAGCAGGATGCAAGGTGACGTCGACGCCCTGCACGTCAAAATAGAACAAATTCAACAAGTTCTCATGGCTAAAGACCAGAGGCTGAAGGATTTGGGTAACATTCATTGAGGCACATTTTAAACATGCTTTTATTAATGCACTTATTTGAATTTATCATCTTGTGAGGTTTTTAAAGTGAGTATGAAAGGAGTGTACACTAGGCCTGGGCAATAAGATGATATAGATATAGATATTGTGATATAATAACATTGTTATAGTCTTTTATAACTCATTTATTACTAACTGTAAAAACTGAATGGACATTAAAAAACGATTTTTGTTTAACTTCGCCTCCTTTTCTAAGTGAAATTTTCTTTTAAATGTTGGAAAAAAATCTCTGAACATGAAGCGGCCCTTGTTAGCAAAGCATAATGATACACATGATGTATCGTGAAGAAGATTTAAAGTATTGATCTCGACCTTACAAGGCTAAAGTGGTTAATAAGTAAGAGAGACATCACACAATGACATCACGCAAAACGCATCTAAATCACCACACACTCACCTCTCCTCAAAAAACATTCTCTGGCTCAATAACACCGTTTGCAAAACACCAGAAGATCAGGCCACACTGAGTCTGATGTTAGTGTTGGAGTGACACCAAACTCTAAGAAGAAGAAAGTGATGGAGATGTTGAATTGTTTGTAACTCACATAAACTCAAATCCACTTAAATCCACAACCCCAACTGAAGAGATGCAACTGTAGAAGGATTTACACATGCGCACAGTGCACCGTGCTACACTGGAGACTGGAGACTATATGCTTCCATTACTTGTTAGCTCCAGTGAAAATCTAATAAAAAAGTAAACCCTGGACACCAAAGTCATCTTGGCTGATTGATTTTGGGGCTATGGCGACACAAGTTCATTTCTTGCTGACGTATTGTAAATGTAATATAATACAAACAGTTCAAATTCATTTTAAATGGCAGGTGTTTTAGAGGTCAGTTCAAAGAGAAACATTTATTAAAAATATTTAAATTCACACCATTCTTATCTTTTCTTGTACTGTCTGATCAGACAGCAATGTTTGAGGACACTTAGTAGATCACGGCTATGATCCTGCAGCATGCGCTCTCTGTGAGAAACAGGTAAACACGAGACAGGTGTATTTTCGAAGGTCAGCTCTTTATCTGTCTCAATATTTGATCTTCACTCATTGCTTATGTAACTTTGGCAACCATCTGAATATTTTCCCCAGGGGATCTCGATCGCGGCCGAATGCCGCCGGTATATAAACCAGGCGTCGTACGACCCGGATAACTGAGCTGTTCTTAATCCTGCTTTCTTTCCAGTTTTGTTAGTTTTAAGAGAACATCAAGTCCTTTGATACATTTCTATTGAAAAAGCCAAAGAGGCGTCTGTTTAAAGGCTTTTGCATGGGCTGTGACTAACCTTAAGCGCTGTCCGGTGTGTAAATGGAGAGAAAGACATGCAAATGCACATGGCACACAAACACTTGGCCCTTTAACCCAGTGGTCAGCGTTTGGTCAGAGTGTGCGAGTGGACGTGTCAGAGCCGACGGCCTGAGTCATTCAGAGCGGCAATGACCGCTGACCTGAAACTTAACGAAAGAACAAAGAGTGTTCACCCAAACTTCTGCCTTCTTTCTCCACACCTACACTGCTTTTCTGAGTTATTTCTCAATTTACTCTCCCTCACAATCTTTGTGTCCTTAGCCTCGGATATTTCAAAGCTGAAATCAACAGCAGCGGCGGACAAGAAAGCCCTATTACATGTTAAATCAGAGGCAGAATCACATTAATATTAACAGGAAATACACAAAATACACAACAGCGCTTATGATACAATAATACAAAAGACAGCTGATGAAAAATATACTTAAAGGAAAAGTACAGCATTTTACACACACACACACACACACACACACACACACACTTTTTTTTGGTGAATTGTGCGAAAATCCAGAGAAAGAAGGCAAGTTGTGCAGAAATATAGACACGCAGTGTTCACAGACAACTTGTGAACTTGTATATTCAACACTCAAGTGGTTAAGGTCATGAGAACACTGTTGCTAGGCAACTCGGAATGACAGACACCCAGCTTAAGCTATGTAATAGCTGGAACTAATGATTTAGCTAGCTAGCACATAGCTGTTAGGTTTTTTTATACTGACAATTTAAAAGACATAGTGATATCAGAAGACAAAGCTGTTCCGAATATCAACATTTCTCACAGATGTGTTGCTAACTTACTAAAAAAAAAATTACACTGTAATTACACATCGCACAGAATGCTATCTTTTATAGGTTCCGCCATATTGAGAAACATCACCTTTGTAAACTCCGAGGTACGTTCGGATATAGTTGTGTTCATCACATTTACGAGAAGATGCGACATGATGCGTAACGCACCACTTTGGAAATCTGAATGGAGAGCTGAGATGTGAGGTCAGCAATGGAAGTTGGGTTAGCGGTCAGTGCTAAATCTAATCACAGTGTAATTTTTGCCTTATTGAGCCTTTTCCTAGTAATTTATCAACATATCTGAGGTAAATGTTGCTATTTCTGACAGGTTTGTCTTTTTTTTGTCACTGCTACATCCTAGCTAGCTAAATATAAACATGGTGTAATTTTGGCCTTATTTAGCTTTTTCCTAGTAATTTACCAACACATCTGAGGTAAAAGTTGATATTTCTGATTGGTTTGTCATCTTTCCATTGTCACTGCCACAATCTATGTAGCTAGCTAGCTAATATTTTCAGTCTCAGTCTGAATAGTTAGTTTTTCAATATGGGAGAAGAATGGAAGTGTAATTAAAGTGTAATTTTGGTTTATCAACAGATCTGAGGTAATTGTTGTTATTTCTGACTGGATTGTCATCTTTTCTTTGTCCCTGCTACATGCTAGATAGCTACATTGCGGAAAACAGTGGAAGTTGGGTTATCGACAATGCTACCTGAACTTTTTCTTAGTAATTCTCCAACGCAAGTTTAGCTTCATCCGTTTGTTAGCTTATACATGGTGTCCATTTCAAGAGTTCCGTTTGAACGTACCACAGGAGTGGAATTTTCATATGGGATCTTTATGTAAACATGATGAATAAACAGAATGATATACAGTATATACGCTGTATGTGTAGGATATGATACAGTAGATCATATGGTGAATGAAAATTCCTGTTTACTCAGTCCATTTGGCACATAGTGTTTCTGAAGAGGAATCGATCAGGTCTTAAATGGATGCTGCAGCAGGTTACAGCTTTCAAACATTTTCTCTAATCTGTATTACCCGCAGCCCAGCCATTCCTTTTACCAGAAATGTTTGCTGTGTACTTACTTGGACAAATATGGCAGCATATGTCAGGTAAAGGTGAGGATAATTGTCAGCCTCCCCGCCATCAGATTGCTGCGTTGTTGTCTGAGTTAGCACAGGGGGGCATGCCAACAGAGCGCGCCTCTGAATCTCCTCCACTGTCGAGCAACTGGCAAGTGAGAGCGATGAAGCTAAATCATTTTATTACCACACATCTTATCTGACTCGCTGTCGTGTCCCAATTGGTAAACCAGTGGCAGAACGACACACGATGGCATTATTTATGGCACTGTTTATCTTTTACTACGGCTATAAAGATGAAGTGCGTGTGTGATCGCAGCCCGGCGTGGCGTTAAGAGTGGCGTCATGCCAGCAGTTGGATTATTTTCAGCACAGCATGTGGTTGAATCAGCCACCACTCTACCTCACCAGTGACTCAAGCAAACATTGACCCTTGGAGTCTTCTATTTCACTGCGAGCATATTGAAGCGTTTTAATTTACATGCTATTACTAGAGAACAAAGCAAACCTCGTTGACGATTGAAAAAAGAAACGGACGCTCATACCAGCTCGGAATTAACTTAAGTGCTGGTTAGCAAGTAAGATATTGTGTGGAAATGGTGGGCGATCCCCAGGCGCAGTGTGCAGCTAAGTGAATTTCAGCTCCTTACAATGACTGAAATTAAAATATGAACAGCTGAGTGAAAGAGCGAGTCTTGCTCTATGGAGCCTTTCAGTTTTGGCCACACAGAAGCCAGGAGGTTAAAAGTCTCCCCCTGACCTGGCAGAGTTGCTGGGAGACAAGCAGCGAGGGCTCTCTCCAAGCTGGCAGAGTTTACGCAGCAATCAAATGCTCATATTAAACACAGCGCAAGAGTCAAGAGCCACTCCAGTCCGAGGATGTAACTGGCGTTATCATGCTATCATGGCTGTATGGGCCATTTAAGGGCCACACGGCACCAAAGCAAATCATATCCATGAAAAACAAATAAAAAACCTTAATCCCCTGTGAGTGTATTGTAAAACAAATTGCTTTACAACAATACACTTTACAAAGTGTACTGTAGACTAACACACCTGAGCTAGGGAATTAAGGTTCTCAGGATCATTCAAATATTAGCTGTTGTATATTTATCCACTGTGCATAAATCATAGGCACATGTAAATGAATTCTACATTTTGGAGAGCGTCCACAGTTCTTCTGCACACTTTGCAGGTTCCAGAACAGCCTCCATGATAAAATTATCTGAAAATTGGTCTATTATTTACAATTTGTCTGTAGAATTATATAGATCTATTTTAAAAATATTTGGAAATCAAAAATTTGATCTTGTCCACTTATACAAGGATGCAGAAGGCAAAATAAACATCGAAGATGACCTTTATATGACTCTCGTTTGGTAAATTTTCCCCTTGTTGTTTTATTTTTAATTATGTATTTGTTTTGAGGCTACTCTTTTGCAATACATAAGGAAAGATTATAACTACTAGTTCAGTGTCATGCAAAATGCATACCTAAGTCATCACACTCATCTCCAACTGCACTGCGATGCAGTTTCTATAAAACCATTTGCTGCTTCTTCTTGAGTTTGGTCTTGTGCCGTACAAGCGTCAGAGGCAGGTAGGAGGTGTGGATTAAAGTTTTATGGTGGGAAATAATTCAAATAATTAACAAGTAATTAAAGTTTAAATTTGGTTTTATATTTAATTTCTTTATGCAGTCTTATTCTGTGTGATATTTTAGACATCCAGTTTGCACCAAACTAATCTTTCAGCTGGTAGCTATATAAATTTATAAAGCAAATTTCTGACAGCAAACGTGTCTTTATTAAGGGAGATATGAGTAAATTTCATTTCTAGATGATCTTTTCCTTTGTGTATTTCAACTTTATGGCATTAAAAAAATACATTTTTGCCACTACATTTCTGGAAATATACAGCTTCCTATGTTTCCACTTTATCCTTGCTAAGTGCATTAATGTTAGTTTCATTGACTCAAAGACAGACTATCATCAGTGTCAATGTCTTTTCTGCTTCAAACCCAAGAACACAAGAGGTTAATGTTGGGGAGCAGGTGGTGTCCAAACAAATCTCCTGTGCAGAAGCCCTGGTTGAAAACGACTAATAAAGACATCCTTATGTCATTTCAATCTCCAGTGAATGGCATTGTCCATATTTAGTGTCGAAGTTCAGAGTGCCACCTATTCAATCCAGCCCACCTTTTGTTGAACAGCTTCTTTTGTGTCGGGCCTGACAAACTCAATGTGAAGGTCTACCGCAGAGGTTATGCATAAAAATGTAAAACGAAAAAATGACGTTTTTTTTTCCCTCCACATTATTTTTGGTGACTTTGATCAATGGGGCAGTGAATGTGTTGCAGTTGCTGGAGGGCCGGTGCGCTCAGCTGGGTGTTCGCTTGGCCTCTGTGAAAAATTTGGGCTTTCAGATTGAAACTGGCCTTCCATGAGACAAAGCCAACGATCTAAAGCACCACCGGCTGACCACTGCGCTGCCTGTCTGAAAAGCCTCACTACTGTAGATAAATGTGCATGGGGGTTCAAACAGGTTCATTAATTTGGACGAAACTAAGTTATTCATGAGAGTAATTCACCACAGTGAAATGGATGGAGCCGAGGAAGTAATAGATCATAGATAATTAGGCAGCTTCGGGTACAGCTTTTGTACACTTTTCATTGACAATAAAACAGCTTGAGAGCAGTATGATAAGGTTTTGTTATATTTTTACAGATTTTATAGATGAATTTTGACTTTCAGCTCCACTCCATTCAATCTCACACCAGGAAATTTATAATATTAATTAGGGAAGAGAGAGAAAAAAATGACAGGGTGGTGAATGTGGCTCGACGCTGACCCCACCATAGAATTCTCTTTTATCTTATACCTTAATTCTCACTTACCTTATAGCAACTATAAGAACCAGTTGTCCCCTAACCAACCTTTCTTTTTTCTTGCTGTGTTACCAAGAAACCATATACTATAAAATCCTCTGTTCTGAAGATGTTGAAAAACTTAAAGTTACAGCTTTACCTCTCTCTGACTGTTACAAAGCCCTGACACTGGAGACTCCTTCCATACATTTTAAATAAATATCTCCTTATAGAAAACTTCATAAGGGTATACAAACTTTTGCACTTGAGTGTAAATTATAGAATCCAGCTTTAGATTAAATATTTATACACGTATTAAAAAAGATATATCTCAAATCAAAAGAAAAAACCCTACAATTTATTATAAAAAATCAAGCATGGAAGGAGAACATTTTTTAGATTTCTATGCACATCCCAAATTGTAAGAAAGAAGAATCAGAGCTGAGGTCATCTGATCATCCTGGGATTTTGTTTGGAGAACATAAAGAATCTCATGTCCCTCTCTACACGGGCAGGTGGAGGCTGTCACAGTGTACCAATATGGGGTCACACCCACGCATCATCCTGTCCACCTACAGTGTCCCTGGGGGCCAAAACTTTCACTGTGCATCACTTTGGACTGGATCAATCAGACCCTTAAACCTTTAGTTTAACCTTTTTAGTAGTAATTAAAATGAGCAAATAGAATGTTTGTGTTGGAGGCCAAAATGGCACATTGTATAATAATTAGCTGGACATGAGTTGAGATCAGCGGTCTTAGAACACCTAATGTGATGTCCACATTATCGGTGGCCAATTAAATGCTACTGCAACCAAAGACGGTTAATGACAAAGTATCTGTCAGTGTGAGATATTTTTGATTAAAAACTACGACACTCATCTAAAATCCACCAATAGGAGGACAGCAAACTGATGGGACAGTTGCAAATACGGTAGCG
>CM040995.1:1007439-1022439 GCA_022985145.1 Pangasius djambal
AAGAAGAAGAAGAAGAAGAAGAAGTGTTTAAGCAGTAAACTAAAAGAGGGACTAAAGAAGCAGGATTGGAAAATTGGTCTCTGTATAGCATTAATTGCTATATACATGAGCAATCAACGCCTCACGACACCTCACTTAAGGGAAAACACTGATGGTAATGTTGAACTATCTCACAAGGAAACAAGCAACTGCTGATTAGTGTCTTCATTAGTGTGCTCATTCAGTGCGCAACATCAGGCCGCTTCACCCCGTCCACTGTTATTACCACAAACAAACATCAACGCCTACCCCTTTTCTGCACACAATGGGCTTTTAAGAGCTCTTCCTTTCACTCTTTTTGTCTCCTTCAGTTTGCAAGAAACAAAACAAAACCCAGCAATAAAGCCCAAGCTGACACCCTTTTTGTCTTGCGTTAGACGAACAACACATTCAGTGAGCACTCTTGCTTCGAGACGCCCTAAAGCCCTTCCTCCGGCCTTTTGGATGTCTGAGCTGACCCGGGCTGACCCGACCTTCACACCCATATGAGCCAACACACTCAATCAGGCAGCACCACTTGACTCCAAGCTCTGTGATCGGACACGCTACACCAAGTGGACAGTCGGCTTTGTGCATTGCCCAATGATGTAATGGCACAGAAATTATAAGCCATCACTGATGTCTGGAAATGAATCAAACATGCCATTTCACCTGCATTGATCCTAACAGTTAGTCTTAAGCATGAAGGATACACACATAGGAAATCATGAAATAACATTATTAACTCAAGACGATGTGTTATGTATCAATTCTGATTGGTCAGAATGTACAGGGCAAATCCCAGCTTTATATTAATGTGATTGTTCTAATACGTTATCGTTTCTATAGTAACAGCTCATTCACAGGGACGCTCCACATGACTGTATCATTGTTGATACGGTGAAGTTTTCTATAAGGAGATGCTTATTTAACATTTACGGAAGGAGTGTCAGCGCTCTGTAACAGTCACAGGTAAAGCTGTAAATTTAACATTTCTGATAGCAGAGGCTCGCGAGGGAACGACTGTTTATAGCTGCTATAATGTAGGTGAGAACAGGAACTAACTTGTTTCACAGTTACCATTGTTCCAAAATATTAAATGTAACTACAAATGCATAAAATGTATGATATATCAAGCCTTAATAAGTAAAAAATTGTTCATAAACTGCTGTGGTATAAGAGGAATAAAACACTATAACGTGCTATAAAACACTTTAGAGTGGGTCATGTGATAAATATTAGATTAGATTAGATTCAACTATACTGTTATTGTTCAGAGTGCAAGTCCAAAGCCAAAGAAAGGCAGTTAGTATCATAGCAAAGTAGCCTTGGGTGATGTAGAGCAAGACAGAGACAAGATCCCGAGATCTGGATTAACGTAATCCAAGACAGTACAGCACAGATATCACATACGGCATGAACACTGTCACTAATAGAAAGTGCTGTATGGGAGTAAGTGGTTTACAAGCATGTGTTTAGGAAACAGTGTTTGCATTTATTTTGAAGCGCTCAAGATCTTCTGTTTGAAAGCATCAAATTAAGGAATAGCATTTAAGCTCTTTAAACTCGAATGCGTTCTCATTAGCTGTGATTAGATTAAGTATTGAGATAGCCGAGGCCCTGGCGTGTCACTACAAATGAAACGTGCACCTGTAGCTTGTCACAAACACACATCAGAGGTTAACACAGATCAGATTTTAACAGGTGCAAGGTTATTAGGCCTCTCGATCCGGCTCTTAATTGCCTCCAGCTGATGAATATGCATAGGTTTGTGCTCTGTGTATGTGCTCGGGTTTTTGTAATACGCAGCTCTCCACATGGCTTTGTGTGAGAGCAAGAGAATAAACCCTACATCACCTTATTCTGTCAGGGCAGCACCGTGCCCCGTGTCACCTGTTACAATGAGGGAGACGCCGTAAACGAACTGATGGCTCTGACTGGAGTATAGAGGGGCGTAAAAACAGAAGGTTTAATGTCTTGTGTCTCGGATTTGCCCTATCTTGCAGATGGAGGTTCCTGTTTTATGTCAGGCATGCTGTCGAGAAAAAAAGTTGCTTTAATGCAGCCTGTTGTTCCACAAACACTCAGCTGGTGAGAGCCTGATTAACACACTTTACTACATGCACACTAATAATCTGATTATCATCTCATTTTCATAGCTAGTCATTTATCCATGGGACGACGTAAACAGTGTGTTTATGTGTGATTAAAGGCATAATTGGATTGAACGGAATCTGGATTTTAGCCCAATAATAGCGATATCTTGGTGATATTCACTGAAAGATGGTATCATTTTATTTATGTCTGAACATTAATAAACATGACAGAGCTGAGAGGAAGTTCTACGCTGCGTTCAAGAGCTGATTCTCACTCTTTGAATTTAAATAAAGACAGCTCAAAGAAGTGAAAGAAAGCATCATGTGCAATTTACAACCATAAAAAAAACATCTTCTGGTCAGAAGATGTCTTCTGTCACAGCATAACCAGACGCAGAGTGCCAGCATAATCGGATTAAAATCAGATTAAAAAGTGTGTGTGTAATTGTCGATCTGGTCAAGTTTTCTATGAGGAAATGTTTATCTAAAAGTTATGGAAGGAGTCTCCAGTGTAAGCGCTTTGTAACAGCCAGAGGTCAAGCTGTAACTTTAAGTTTTCCGACATCTTCAGGACAGACGAGTTTACGCTTTTGTGATGACAAGTTGTGTTTTTTTGTCATATTAACGTAAATTAATGTACAATATAAATGAGAACAAGAACGACCTTGTTTCACAGATGTTCAACAACATTAAACACAACTATATATGGCTGAAAAGTATGATGTTCTTTAATAAATAAAAACTGTAATCATTGGCAAATTGCTGTGGTGTAAGAGGAATAAAACACTTTTGGGATGCGGTGCTGTAGGAAAATCAAATAACTTTTAACAGTCACTCTGCTTCTCTCATTGTTTCACTATAGCGGCACCACATAAATGGCTTAATGTAGAAGAATAAAGAAGTGTTCTTGACGTACACACATCAAGTATTTAGACAGAAATGCCAATTATTGACTGATTAATTAATGATGTCACTTAGCTTTTCATGCTTGATGGTTATTGACAGAGATGGATTTTTTTTGCACTTGGGAGATGCTTTTGTGTCTGTAAATATTGGAGTGTACATGAGGTGTCTTGCTGTAGTCATCTACAGGTACAGGAGCTCAGAAAACAGGATGCACAGATGAGACCATGGACATTTGCCTTCTGAGTGGACAAGGCACAGATGATGTCCCCTCTGCAGGCTAGCACTAGCTTCAACCAAATCACAACAGCCAGTTAGCGTTGTACAGACACAGGGAGTCATAAAGCACTTACTCCATCTGACTATCTTTCTCATTTGGTTTACAATATTAACATTGCCATGACCTCTGCAAGCTCTGTGTTAGCGACTGACCCTTCCAGAGCATAGCCCCAGAACTGTCCCGCTTTAGCGCCCTTTAATCTCTCCTTTTGCCTGTTTATTGATTTCTTGATGATTGGGATCGCGGCTAATGAGCTCAGCAGTCAGGACTGAGTTAGATAACCGCACGCCTTAATTCCCTCGGTCAATACAGAAGCTCTCAGACGGGAAAGGCCGATGCACAGAAGCTAACAAATTAATCTGCTAGATTACACCGCTGTCCTGCGCACAGATTCGTAAGCAAAGACAATAGACAAGTGTCCTTTTCCTCCGCAGCCGTGCACTAAAATCCATCGGCTATCTCCAAGGCAAAGGGCAAGCAAGCGTACAGAGTTTCTTGAACTTTCTATAACAAATGAGAAAAAAGGCAAAAAGGTTAATGAAGCCGGTGTGAAAATGTAGACTGTTTATCACCCGCTCTAGCACAGGAGGGCAACTTTCTCCCAATATTGTCTCAGATCTCTAAATTATTCCATTTCAATTAGATGGTCCATCATCAAACACTGAATTTTAAAAAAATAAGGTGCTCGAAAATTGCCAGAGTTACCAGTTTATTAGTTTTACTGCATCAACTAACCAACCAGCTAGAAAACCATTCCATACCAAATATAAAGAATGTAAAGAAATATGTCTTAATATGTAAAAACACAAAATACATGTTCTGACAGGTGAATTGTAAATACTAAGAGTTCACTTACGTTTACACTTAAAGATTATTTTAATAAAAAATAGTAATAAAATGGGAATTGCACTGATGGCCATCGACTCCTGATGATTAGGTTCTTGCTCAGGTTGGGAAAATCAGAAAAACTTCGAAATAATTTTTTTTTAAAGAGAAATTTTTAACGCACTCATTTTCCAGGCCTGGAATTTTCTTTTGACTTTGTGTAGATGTTCTGTCATTAAAGTACTACAGACTACAGCACTAACACAGCCTCCTTGTGTCACATTTACTGCAATCATTCACATATCATGGATGTATCATATGTATAGCAGTCATTCTAGAAAAAGAAGACTGGTTTGAAATGTTTGAATTGTTTCCCACATTTATAACAGATGAATTGTGAATCATGTTCTAATGAAGCTGTTTAAGTGTCAGCGTCCTGCACTCCTGCAAGGGCCACTAACGTGCTTGAGTGGGTCAGCATGGCTAACGGGCAGCATGCCTGAGGACAAGGGTGAAAGGCAGGAGGAGGGGTAAAGAGCCGCTGGTCATCAGTCGAGGGAGTCTGGTCACTAACCTCTACATTTAACTATGGGAATGCAGCCTATACGTCATCGTTGACACATGGTAATTGAGACGCCGCAGATAAGACACAAGTCCTAACACTGGGACAGAGCCAGAGAATGCAGCTGTCACTCTCCAGATTAGGTTTATTCAGTCCTCGCTGTAATCTAAGGTGGCCCACTCTCGCCCAGTCTTATATAAAGTGAGCGTTTCATGTTATAAAGCAACATCTGAAATGTGTTATGTCTGTAGTGATATTTAGGTCCTTGATTTTAATCTTGATTTTTTGACTCCTATAGATTAAATATTTCAAACATCATCTGTATTTACAACTTGCTGTTTGTGAAGCATTCAGATTTTCCAGCCATGTTCCAAAATGTGACAAAGCCAGTAAAATGTTGGAAGCAGACGGTGTTAGTGCTATTTAACTGTCACTTTCACAAAAGTATTCGCTTTTATTGGACTAGTGCTGAAAGCTACAAAAGTCACTCTGCAAATGATCAAAAGAAGAGAAGAAAAAAAACGCTAAGACACACAGCCATAAATTTTGTCCTTCTTTTTTTTTTTTTTAAACCATGAATACGTCTGGCCCATATGCTTGGCCGTGGAGCAACGTGAAAGGGGCATTTACAAACCCAGGCCCACCACATTAAACTCTATAACAATCTTCATTCATGGTAACTTATCAGACTCAATTAATCAACCTCAACAATGGCAATTCTGATGTGTTCAAGCACCCTGAAAGGCCTAGGTCAGCACCGGGGCACTGACGACGCCTAGTGCTCCCTCGCCTCTCAAAACTCTTCTCCCAGAATCCAGCGTCTCTGTCGCTCCGGCCTTCGAGCCTGTCCTAAGAAGAAAAACTAGAAATAAGGTGAAAGAAAACAAACAGCTTTGGGGAGATCATAAAGAGCTTTCTTTTCCGTCCCTCAAAGGCGACAAAGCTGCTCCAGCGGATGAAAGCCTTTCTCTCAGGGCGTCTGAAAGGAGCATGTCTTCTCTGCTCGCCTCTGAATGGTATTGTTATGGCTATTCCAGCGGGCTGAAAAGGGGCAACCACTGGTTTGATTCGGTTACACGGTGCGGTAAAGTTCTCCCTCCCACCGCCTTGGTGTGTATGGAGGGTCCGTGACCTGTTTACTCTCGGCCGGGGAAAATGTCATGTCGCCCCTCCCATGGGCAGTCCTCACATTCATTTGATTGGTACAAAAAAATGACTTGGGATGGTTAAAAAGCACTCATACCACATCACAATTTATGGCTCATACTTTTACGTGACACTTTATTTCCTAGTTTGGGGCGTTTTTACAGGCGTCATGCGTCAGGTACTGTCACAAGTGCACTTGAGGTTTTATTGATTTTTTTATTTTCTATTTTTTTTTTTTAATTTCAGGATTCTGATTAGAGACCGAGGATGAGGATGATGAAGACTTGGTCATGATCGTCGCTCTCCCTTCCCCTCTGAACAACCCCACTCCAGAACGTCAAGTACAAAACTCTTTTCTCACACACGATTCATGGCACTAAGAAATCGACTAGCACATAGTCATGGGTTTGATAAATAAATAGTAAAATAAATAGTAGAATATTTATGAACTTGAATTTGAAGCACATTTTAATACGAATGTAAACATTAATACACGATTAAAGCATTTTAAATAAGGTGTATTAATCTTCTACAATCCAAGACACCATGGATGAGTACACATTTCCTGTCCTCTCTCATACTATGTAATATTAGCTTCATCATTTTGCACCATTTTCTGGAGTTTGATAGTGAGGGCGAGTATAGGAATTTATTTTTTTTTTAAAAATACATTTTGAGTCTTATAAAGTTCTATAATTTTAGCATTTAGTGATGTTTCACCCAGTTTAAGATCTTAACATAAAGCCCCAGGATTTGAGTTTGGACATTCTTTAATCCTCCACACACACACACACACACACACACACACACACACACACACACACACACACACACAAGCCTTAAATAACCTTTTGAAAAGGCATTCATTAGATTGTTTCTTCTCCTCCCACTTCACAGAGTTCCCATAATGTGTAAATAAAGGCTGCGGTGACTTTAACAGGCTTTAATTGACTCCGGGACTGAATGGCCGTAATCCACTGCCACAGTGGCCCAAAGAGGCGCGCGTGTGTTCTGTAGCCAACATCAAGATAGATCCAAGATTGTCCTTTAGCTTCACACGGTCCAAAAAAAAAAAAAAAAAAACCTGGGAAGACTCAGGGCTTCAGGCGTTGGAGGAGGGAAACAATATGAGCTGATCCAGTTTCTGTAGAACTTCACTGTGAGATGGAGATGAATCCACTTCATGTGTGCGGTGAAGTTTTACACTGGAAAAAAGGCCTTATGTTAGTCATCATCATCATCATCATCATGATAGCATGATAGCAACCTTTATTTATAGTAGAATAATACAATTATTCAGAAGAATGAAAATATCTCATTGTTAAAAAGGTTTGAACACAGCATAATATTTTGGTTAAAATTCTTGCATAACATTCTGTAAAATTAGAAAATCTAAGTAAGGAATAGATCTTTAATTGCGAACATCTAGATCTAATTGTAGAGGGTCATATTCTGATATTTTGTCTTATAACTGATATTACCATTATGTGATCTTTTAATCTGTGAACTCAACAAGCATTATTTAGAGTGCCATTAGAAAATAAAAACTATTTAGTTCTGAAAAAGCATGTATGTAATATTTTTCATGTAACAAACTTTTGTTAATTATAATAATAATAAAACAAACTATGGGTTTATAAAATAAACTAATACTAATTATTAATTATAATTCTGTGAGAAAACTCTAAAACCTTAGTGTATAAAAATGATTCTGACTCAGTGTGCATGAGTTTGTAATTGTGTGTGTGTGTGTGTGTGTGTGTGTGTTGCCCCTCAGTATGAAACCCCTGCGGTGCTGTACTCCAGAGCCAGCTTCCATCAGCCCTTGTTGATCCTCAGAGACAAGCTTAGAATCAATTACCAATTTCTCCTTTAGCAGAGTGTCATTTCAGACTGATGTTCATCTGGTTATGGCGAGCTGGGATCACTGCGCCACGGCCCTGTCGCACAGGGATTATGTGATTATGCTTTAATTCCTTGTAATCTCTTATTAACTAGGCTACTGCATGTCAAATAAAACACAATGCATCACCCTTATAGGCTCTGCTCAGTCTGCCACTATGGCTGAAGTGTTTTTTTCTTTCTTTTTTTTCTTTCCTCTTTTTTTTTTTCTTCCACAGCAAGACCACAGTCAGGTGTCTGATTTATATCAGCACCTTTAACGCTCTCAGGAGGGGGGAAAGTCACTAAACACACACACTACAGCACAGTTTGTAAAACAACAGGGGAAAATACTGGATTTTTTTGTGCACCTCAAGAAATTAATTGACTGCATTAGTTAAGGGATAAATGGCGATGGCTGGTGTGTTGGATTCCAGCAGAGTTTCACCATAGAGGGTTAATGGGAGTCAAGGCTGGAAGCGTTCCCAGGCCTGGCCCGAGGCCATTAAAACCCAGTACAAGAAACTTATGGGGCAAATCAGCCCTGAGCTGCTTCTTTTGCAGCCTTCAGGAGCACAATAAAGAACCCGAGAGCTTCACCCACTGCCTGCGTTACCCAGGGTACACACACATACACACACACACACATACACACTCACACACACACACACACACACACACACACTGAGAAACACAGCCCGCTTTTTGAACCTTGTGATGTGAAGTGATATTAATTTTGTTGCAGCTTTTACACTTATCGTTTGTATAGCATGTACTATAACACTCATCAGAGTGAATAATGTTTTTATTAACCGATTTTAAAGAAAGCTGCCCCCCGCACCCCCGCACCCCCCCCAATCTCTTGCATTTCTTTTTTCCAAATGCATCATCTGTTCCTGCTGAGAAACAGAGAGCAGTGAAGTTCATGGCAGCGACCAAGCGCTGCGTTTCATACGTTTCCCTCCTTTTGTGAATATTAAAGCTAAAAAAGTCCGAGTCTTGGCAAGTGCAGAAAGAAAGAAAAGAACAGAGAAAGAGAGAGGAGAAAGAGAAACCTTTCTGAATCTCTCCATGTTGCTGAGCGAACAAAGGCGGCGGTGCAGCGGGCTGGGTGTCCGGAGCGCAGGACGCGCACGGCGGAAACATATTGTCGCGCCATGGTGTGCGGGGGCTCTCACCACCACACCGCATTCACCCGCACAACGGCGCTCCGCACCATTTGCATATTTGTAATTTATCACATTTTTGTTCGGAGTTTTTTTTTTTTTTTCTGTCGGATTTCTGCGCGCTGAATAACGAGGGAACCTGTTTCCCCTGAGCTGCGAGAGCAAGCGCGAAAGAAGAATTCCTTCACATTACTGAGGAAATATAAGTTTGTCGTGATTTAAATAGTTTTTTTCTCGAAATGGTAGATGAGAGAGGACACGAGAGACATGTTAGGACAAAAAGAAACGTGCGCGCTCCCGAGCATCGGCGCGCAAACACTGCGCGTTTTTTTATTTATTTCTGCGCTCGTTTAAAAAAAGGCTTGAAATTTTCCTTCTTTTTATTTTAAATTGCACACCAAGCACCTTAGTATGTTTGTTGGTTTCTTTGTTTGCTTTTTCAGACAATATTTTAACAGCTCAAAAACATACTTATTCATTTATTAGCTTAAAAAGACCAAATGGCTAGAAAACGCGCAAAAACCTGATTTGGCATCATGACGCGTTTCAAAAGTACTGAAAAAAATGACACAATTCTTTTTGAGGTTTGTGTTTGTATTAAGGTCCTGTGCATCACATGCAATATATACATAAAAAATGTCATTAATTAGTTGATTAGTCCTGTTTTCTTTGTTTGTTTTTTTTTGCGGCAGTATATTTGTCTCAAATTCCGTGGTCAAGATTTGATCAATAAATCAACTAGGTTTTGTTTTTCAAATATAATGCAGAGAAAAGGGTTAATTTCTGAACTGATATCATCTCTGGGACGGTAAGAAAATTTCAGGAAAGCATGAGGTGATCGGAAAACCACCTGTTCGATTCGGGTAGGACTGGATCATGCAGATATGTTTAATTAAATTCTCCATCATTCTCCAGAGTCTCATTACAGCAATGAACAATACTCCCACGCGTTTACGTAACTAATTAACTAGCAGTGTGTCCCGCAGAAATGATCTAAACACATCAGGTTTCAGTGAGTCAGCGGAGGATTTGTCTGGGATGACACCTCGGGCGTGTATTCTCATTCTCCTGGTGATATAACGAATGGCTTCGCGGAGTAAAAGAAGGAGAAGGAGAAGAAGCATTAATAAAAATGGGAGTCAAGTGCCTGGCAGGCTCTGGATGAACCTCATATGGTAACTGCAGCCAGGCGAATAAAAGAGAAGCAATAATTCATAGTATGAGGCATGCAAAAGCTGGACACAATGCCTCTCCTATTAAGCGCCATATTCGAGCCCATTCTGCTGCGCACAAAGATCATAGCACGACGCCTTTATGGCTGTAATGGTGTGAAAGGCGAGTTGGAGGGGGAAGGTCACAGTGGCTGTGCATGGCAGATCCAGGGTGGCACTGGAGCTCTGTACGTGGCCAAGCAAGGCCAGCTGTCTCCAATGCACAGCTTATTATAACTCATCAGAGACGTGCACAACTTATTAAATAGTTTTTTGTTAATATGCTGTGCGCTGATCTGCATCCAGGTCCCATGGAGAAGTTCTGGAACCAGGCCAAGTGTCCTTCTGACGCATTTATTATTCATTTTATAGATCATTTTAAAGAAACGGTGCACTTAGAAGGCTATCGTCTTCATTCATGGCACAAGGATTAGGAAAAATTAATAATGGTCTTATTGTTTGTATTAGAGACGGATTTGTGGTCGCTGAGCCACGTGCAAAGACCTTTCGCTTTCTGAGCACAATTTCAAAGAAAATCTAAAAAGAGAAAAATACATCTATTTTTCTTTCTGGTCTACACGAATTTAGGTGACACAAAATTAAATATTTAAATTTAATAAACTCGATTTTTAATGACACTACTATGATATCTAGTATGGCTTCTTCTTCTTCTTCTTCTTCTTCTTTAATAAGTTTAGTTTAAGTGACGAAGTTAAAATGATTAAAGAAATAATGAATTATTCCAATTTCCACTGTAATCATATACATTTTTGAATGATATCCGAAGATATCCAGTATGTCCTTCTTCTTCTTCTTCTTCTTCTTCTTCTTCTTCTTCTTTAATTTCATTTTCGTCATCAGTTAGAACAAGTTGCTTCTTCTTCTTCTTTAATTTCATCATCATCATCATCATCACCATCATCAGTTAGAACAAGTTGCTTCTTCTTCTTCTTTAATTTCATCATCATCATCATCATCATCATCATCATCATCATCAGTTAGAACAAGTTGCTTCTTCTTTTTCTTCTTCTGTAAATTCATCATCATCATCATCATCATCATCATCATGATGCCCATGCTTCAATGTTTGACACGTTGGGAGCGAGAACAAGTTTCTTCTTCTTCTTCTTCTTCTTCTTCTTCTTCTTCTAAGGTGTTTATTTACATCCTCGTGGTCAGAGATTAAGTGTCTGTCAGGATCAAGGCCTGTAAATGAAGACATTTGGCTACATGAAGCTTCATCAGTCTGATAACTAGCATATAAACTAATAAAATGCGTTTTGTTTAAGGACGTCGTTCGAAGTTATGAGGCTTTAATAAACAGGAGTAATAAGACGACATAACCAGCTATGAACCTGGGACTTGACTTGAACTGGGACTTGAACTGACAGCCTGCAGGTTACTAGCACACAACCTTAAGCCTTGAATTAGCATCTATAGTGATACATTAACACCTACAATGGCGCATTAACTGGCATTTCCTGTAGCTCAGTTTGGTGATGCTTCATTACCCTCATCATGGCGACTTTTCCATATGCTGATACAAATTTATTCGATTTTATTATATTTAATCAAATTTATTCGAATGTGTAGAAATGTGCAGACAACAACTGCTAGTACTTGTGCTCTGAAGGGCGGCAGAAGCTCAGCAGAGAAGGTTCTACATTATTGACCAAAACGTTGTTAGTTCAAATCCCAGTACTACCAGAGAGCCACCGGTGGGCACTCGGGCACAACTCTTCAACCCCAACTGCTCAGTTCTGGACTGAATTTAACTAATCAACTCATTAATTTGTCTTTGGATAAAAGTGTCTACAGCGGTGCCCTGGCGTTTGCAGTCTCCAAAATAGTTGCTGCTAAATCCGGATGATTTTTGCTGTGTGGTCTCACCAGTGCAAACAGTAGAGACGTTAATAAGCGTTAATAAGCGTTAAAGCTGCTCATATTTCGGATTATAGCGCTTTCATTAGTGTTTGGCCATCAGGGTGCCAGCTGCTAGATCCAATAAACACCAGTGGAGTCTCTTAAAACGTTTAACCCTGCCAAAATCCCTTCTCTCTCTCCGAGGGGGGCTTTAATACCCCACGATCCCTCTCCCCCTTTAACATGATAACATAATCATCATTATTGCACTGGATTTATGATGAGAGCAACCCGAGCAACAGGTGTTTGAAGTTTGGTTCACACAAGGGACCCCCAAAAAGGAGGGGACTCTCGGTGCCAAAGTAACCAAAGTAACCTCAAACAAGCGCACTGATATCTTTATTGCTAAGCGTAACATATCCATCCTTGTCCAGCTTTCTGTGCGATGGTTTCTCTGCACCTGGTTATTTCCAACTTCTTTTTATTTTCTTTCTTTTTTGTGTGCGTCTAGGCCCTGGATAGCAGCTGCTTAAAGAGAGACAGAGAGAGGCCCTTACAACGTCTCCAAGACGTGTTGGCATGGTTTTCTCGCCTTTAATGTAGCACTAAGCTTTGTCTTTGGTACAATATGGGAACAGTAAAGCACGACGTGTGGACCTAAGCGCACTTTTTTAACTATGGGACTCTGCAAACAGTTTTGTTTCAAGTCAATTAGAGTGATCAGCCAATTAAATTTATGTGCGTCGATTTTTTCACATGGAGAGGCGAGGGAAAAGGGGCAGCAACACAGAAAGAGTGAGAGACAGAGGGAAAGAAAGAGAAAAAGAGAGCTGGTCTTTAAGGATTTTAGTCTCATCACCTGGCGTTCATTTTACACGGAAGTGTAATAGCAGGCGTTTCCAAAAAAGTGACTATATTACCAAAAGGCCCTCGCCATCCTGTGCGCTTTTATTCGCCCCCAGTTAATAACTCATTACAGGGATTTAACAAATCCCTCACATGCATATGTTTGGTGTCTCCATATTTTTTGATCCCTCCGATGAAGCAGATGCTGCAATTGAAAATCCTGACCAAAAAAAAAACTGCTACGAGGCTGAAAGGAGGAGAGGGGTCCTGAACAAAGAGCCTTGGGGAGATCTCTCAGGAAGAGAAAAAACATTTACGGCCAATAAACAGACTTCAACCTGCTCCATTTCAGCCATTGTGCGGCCGTTTTTGAATAATTAAGGTTAATAAGAATAGGTTTTGTGGAGTTTGAATGCCAGGCGCACAGGTGCGGCGTGACAGGATGAATGATGCGCCTGATTTTTGCCAAACTCGAGAGCCCTTCTCTCCGAGCTTCAAGCTGATGGAAAATATTGTCACTTCTTTAATTCACGGCATTAGACGTTCACAGGAAACAAAGGCGGCCGATGAAAAGCTCATGGCTGTAATGAAACACACTTATGGCCCGAGATAAATGAGAGCCGGAGTCAATGGCCAGGCGCGTTTTCGCTTTGCGCGCAAGCAGCCTGCTCCATCTAAATCAAATAAAGGGAACCTTTCCAACTTTTAAAAAGACCTCGTTTTCATTTTTAAAGCCTCTCCGCCATTGCCATTAAGCATATGGGGCTTTTGTACGCAGCAACAGCTCTTGAGAAAGCAACCGGTGTCTATGTGGCGAATCATTTTAACTTTCAGAGCCAAAGCCGCATCCGCGCACAAAAGCGCACAGAAAAAAATAAAGAAAAGAGGTTTAAAAAACCAATCTGACATATGTGCGTTTGCGCTTCCCAGACCTGCTTTAGTCACAGTTTCGACCAGTTGCTTGCAAAACTCAGGGATAATAGCTTTCTAACGTTTTCTGGGACGGGGATAAGCATGTGACCATGGCGTACCGAGTTTTGCGCACGCACCGGAATGAAGCTCGGTGTGGAGCTGGAGTCTGTCTGAGCTCACTCTCTCTCTCTCTCCCTCTCTCCTTCCCTCTTTCTGATCTGCACTTTTTTCTCATTTAAAAAAATACGCACATGAGTAAACATTTCAAACTGATCCTCTCAGTTGTTTCCAGAATTGTAGCAATATTAATATTTCATACCTCGGTAATTTCCTCTCACGATATTATCACGGTATTGTTTTAAACATGACGTGTTTTTAGTTGAACTTGTGGAATAAAATCCACAAGTTTTTGCATAACTTCCGCGCGTTTTCTTAAGAAGACACAATGAAGCTGAAGAATAAGCTTACTCTATATTATTATGTAATGTATACTATATTGTTTTTATTTAAATAAAGATCTGCTGGTAACTCAGCACGTGACTGCGCGCTCTGGAAGATGAAGTTATTTAAAGATAGTAGCTTATGATAATCTTTGTGCGCGCTTTGATCCACGTGCAGCTGATGAAGAAAATAAGTAAGAACAAAACTCGGAAATTGCTGAGGATAATAATAACCATTATTATTATTATTATTATTATTATTATTATTATTATTATTATTATTATTATTATCTTAAAAGTACCATCATTCGAAAGGTTTTGCCAAACTGTCCTTTGGAGGCGCACAAGAAGTGCCTTTTAGCTCTCTTTCTGCAGGTTTGAATTTTTTCCCCAAAGGATTTTAAGTAAATGTTTTACAACGCGAAGTAAAGTTCAGCGAAATTAAACGACGCTCCGGCGCATTTGGTGAGGCAACAGACTTCCAAGTTCACTGGTGCGCAAAACAGCGTTGCCTGATTGTCTTTTTTCCGGATTAAAGAGGAAAATGCCATGTGCTGGGAATAATTCGGTTCCATCAGGATGATTAGTAGCTGGAAGTCGTGGTCTGGAAACGGTCGAATCTGGCAACCCTTATCCAAAGCCTGCTTCTTCCTGCAGAGTTCATTTCCAGCCACACACCTCATCAGACTCATCCTCATCCTCATCCTCATCCTCCGAGGCCAGAGTCCACCACCTGATGCAGCAGGTGAGTCAAAGGGCAAAAATATTGCTCACCACTGTGCCATGGTGTCTCATCTCTCTCTCTCTCTCACACACACACACACACACACACATTACACTCTCAGTGTCAG
>CM040995.1:1027439-1039719 GCA_022985145.1 Pangasius djambal
TTAAAGACGCGCCTGGGACGCACGGAACGCTCGCCTTTTGAAGAGGCACTGATGAGAAACTTGGAGCACGAAACTCCACGGGGTGTTATAACGCCTACAAAGAACCCAATCCTGATTAGAGTCATCCTGAATAACTTCTTTATGACAACGTGTAGATAAGCAGAGGCGCGCGCTTTGGGCGCATGAGCACAGCGTCATCTAATTACGTAAACATATTATTATTATTATTATTATTATTATTATTATAGTGGTTTATAGTTGCTCTGTAGTTGCTCATACTGAAGGGGTTACATCTCCAACACTTCAAAAGTCTGCATGAATTTCATAAAACCTCACTAAGATGTGCTTTGAGGTCAGAGGTGTGACTGCGCCAGTTGCCATCCTGTATCACCATGCGGTCCCTGTCAGCCTATAACCTCCGTTAAGCATGTAAAAATCGTTTTTTTTTTTTAATTACATTATATTGAATTAATAGCATACCTTCGATTTTACGCTTTTTTTTTTACGTACTACTCTACAAGTATAGAAATGCGCTTCGGTATAACTTCATAACTTTAACTGATGGTATGATGAGAAAATGATTTAAAAAACAGACCCTAATATGCTGTATAAATGTGCTTTATGTGAAATTCAAGTATATGTAAAAATCGATTCGAAAAAAAAAAAGATATACGTAATTTTGCTAACGCAGTTCAAGAAAAACAAAGAAAACGTGTTTCCTACTACAGGCTACATATCTGAATTATGGGATGTTTATTATTTGGTAAAATTGTTCATTAAAGAACCATGTACTGAAACCAGACTGGATC
Organism: Pangasius djambal; assembly: GCA_022985145.1. Lineage (NCBI taxonomy): Eukaryota > Metazoa > Chordata > Actinopteri > Siluriformes > Pangasiidae > Pangasius > Pangasius djambal. The sequence continues at coordinate 1,028,249 of CM040995.1, forward strand.
TTGTTCTGCCTCTGAGGTATTGCTTTTTTTTTTTTTAAAGAGACTAGTAACCACAATAAAGTAGCTGTTTCACGTGTTATTTTATTAAATGTCTAAAAGAAGTAGCCTGCTGAGTTACCAAGTAAAAAAAGAGGAAAGATTGAAGTGAGAGGAGTAAAATACCGACGATAACCGCAATACTCTGAGAAAATCGATATAGTGGATGTGGTTATATTGACCAGCCCCAAGTGCACCTGTGCAAAGTGCGCATGCAGTATTAGTACACAATATAAAAGTGTACTGATCATCTGTTTCCCAACAATTTCAGTCTGTACACACACAAACACACACACACACACACACACACACACACACACACACACACATCATATCAGCAGTGTTGCACTGACACCTGTAAGTGAAATGAGCACCTGTAGTGTTGTATTAACTTTTTAAGTGAACGCACTAACACTTCATTCAGCCAGGCGTCAAGTCAACACTGGGAGTTTCTGCTGTATGGCACTTTCAGCACGCGAGGCTTTTATCTGCTCGGGGTCTAGCATCGACTAAGCTCACTTCATTTCACTTCATTTCACTCGAGAGGTCATTAAGCGACAAGGAGGAATAAATAAGGCAGTGTTTGGAGGACAGGGCGCGTATGGTTTTATTATAGAGGGGGGCTGGTAGCAGCAGCGTGGCTCTCAGTGGTGGCCAAACAGGGCCAACAAATTACGCTGGTACCTGAGATGCTGGCTGGTTGGAGTCTATCAACAAACCCTATTCAAACAAAGATGGAGGGGGGTCATTTTTGTTAGAGAACAGGAGGCTGTGCTAAGAGTGTAATGGTTGTCGCGGCAAGCTGCAGCGTGAGGCTCGGTCCGTGGGAATCTCGCCACTTGCGCGCTTCGGAGAGTCAAAGAGCTGAATAAACACCGCAGCCTGCAGCAGCCTGTATGCTAAAGAGCGCATCTGAAACGGGGCCCGGATAAAAAGGTAGTGATAAATGTGCTTCACGTTTTGGGATCGACTCGTTATGAAAAAAAAAAAAGCGTGGAGATTTTTTGTGGTGCCGGAGCGCCGCGCAGCCAGGGGTCTGTGCCAAAAACAAATCGCTCAACAGCTCCAAACCTGCAACTTGTTAGATAAATGAGGCTTCTCACACTGCGACTCGAGCAAACGTACTTTTGCACTTTCTTTTGTTTTCTTTTTCTTTCTTTCTTTTTTTTTTTTTTTTGCAAAGACATTCGAGCCATTTTTCTCCACCAGGTGCGCAGTTTAGCGGAGGATAATCATTCATTCCTGAAACAACATTAAAGTCGGCATTTACTTTTAAAAATAACTTCCTCATACTGAATGGCTGATTTTCATTATATATGCTGTAAGTGTTCTGTTAAGAAAGGCACATTTTTCAGTTCTAAAAGAGAAATTCATAGCAGTGGAGGTCTATACGCTGACACATTTTTCCTGAAATAAATGGATTCACGCAAACTATAATAAGATTTTTAAAAAATATATATTTTAATGATTGTTTATAGATTAAAGAGTTATAGTAGGCCGGAACCGACAACATGCTGTAATGTTTAATTGGTTTTAAGTTTTAATTGAAACATTTACATATGTTGTGAAAGACTTTACCTGTTTAAAATGTCTTTTATCTTTAATCTACATAGGCCTAGATATTTGTAAATGTTATATCAGTGGAATCACACCCATGATTTGGTGATGATGAAAAAATTACATGATATTGAAGTAACCTGCAATTTTACGCATGCGTATTATGCTCATACGAGTGCGCACTTCACCCGTAAATTTATACTTCTTCATATTCATATATTTTAATGCTGGAGGCATTTCCTGTTCATAAAATAGCCAAAATATGCTACATATTGTTTTATTTTCTGACGAGACTATTGACACTATAAAAGGGCAGGGCAGTTGGATAGGAGTGGACAGCTTGTTAGAGAAGTAGGCCACAGAGTGCGGGGTTTGCCTCTGTATTAAAAGAAACACAGTGCCCTGGTAAATTGGAGTGGGAAGAACCAGTGATGACCCTGTACGCACTGATGTATCGCATACTGCATCACAGTGTAGAAGCGTTCAGAGCACTGAATGTAGGAACAGGAGAACTGAAACACAGCCGGTCAGTCACCTCGACACACTCGTTACACCAAAAAAATAAAATAAAAAAAAACTTCACATTTCGCTTTCTGCTCCAGTTCCCACTTTAGCCATGCATAACATTAATTTAGATAAAATGAATTTCTAAATTCCATGCGTTCACATTCACGCGCATTCACGCAGAACAGGTGGAACGGGAAGCGCGCGCTGGTGGAGGAGCGCAGACGGCGCCACCGTGACCGCCACCTTCACACAATCAATTAAACGAAATGTCAGAGCCGCAGCGGCGGCGGTGACCGCTGCAGACCAGGGGCCAGCCTGGGAATAGCAACACTTGGATCTCGGATTTGTGTTTTTTTTTTTTTTTTTTTGGAACAGACGGTACAATGGCGAATATTATAAATGACACTCTTGCCGCATGGTCACGTGATGCATTACAGCCTACAGTCGGTGCTAGCTGGAAGCCTGCTGGAGCAGATGAAGGAAGCCACAAAAAAAAAAAAAAAAAGGATGAGGTTTTTGGAACATGCACTTTCATTATTTGAAAAGAAAATGTGTTCCCAAAAGGTTTAATCCTGGCTCAGTAATCCTTGGCTAATCCGTGTAATCTGCAGTGTCAAACAGGATTTAAGGAGGGGATTCGATTAGAACAGATTAAAAGAAAGGAGGATGGGATGAGGGAGTTCAGTGACATTAATTGAGTGATCTAACACAATATTTCCCTTATTCCCTTACTCCCTTACTTCCTCTGCACAGTGGAGCCTCATGATGAGCTTGTTAATAAAATGGTGAATTGAGGTAAGAGCAGGAATTAGGCTCAGTAATGTGGGGGACTGAGATTTGAGGTAAAACATTGACCTAAAAGTACCAAAAGGTGATAGTTCCTCTCAATATTCACAACCAGGACATCATGTACCAAGAAATTTAAACCTGTAAAAGACTTACACTTCCTGCAGTCGTTATAAAAACACGCAGGAATACTTTATATCCTTAAATTGCCTTTTGTTCGTTTTGGCTAATGGCTGAACACAAAAGGCTTCTCGCTTTGGCCTTGTCCTAAAAAGCTTTTAATGGCTTCTTTATGCTTTTAAGTGCCCAGGTACACGAAAAACCTGCAGAGGTCTATCAGTACCAAGGCAAGGTTGCCAGATCTTCATCAAAGTATGCATACAAGCAGGATTCACAAGAGGCAAAAGTGGAGAGAACTAAAATATTAAATATTCCTATAATAAAGTAATGAGTCTGAAGCTGTTTATTTTTTGCATGATCAAGAAAGGTAATATATGAATAATATCAGTCAAATAATCACAGTCATATAAAGAAGCTGGATGATCTAGAGGTTTTTTCTGACTGTGCCACCATCAGAACACTAAAAAGCACCACCAGGTACCACGTTTAAAGTATTTTGAAACAATGAATGATCCCTAAAAATCATCCCTTAAGATTTCAGTGGAACCTTTATTTTTTAGAGGACAGGTTCCCCAGTCTGGTCCTGGAGTATCCTCTGCCCTGCGTAACGCAGTGTTTTCCTGCTCTAACACACCCACTTCAACTCAGGACAGGCTGCTAATTAGCTGATTAACTGAAAAGTAATGTGCGGGTCAGGGGGTTCTCCAGGTCCACAGCTGGAAACCTGTGACTGAGTGACACTATAAGCAAATGAGGCACCATAGGAATGCAGAACAAAGGAAAATATTTTCATCACTGGGGTTCTTTCCTGTGAGCTCTTGGGCATCCTAAAGCCATGATTAAAACCTGGTTTGGTTGCATTATTGAGCAAGTCTAGTACATTGCAGTCTATCTGAAAACACTTAAGCCATAACAGCTGTAAAGCTTTTAGAGGTTCTTCTCTAGGAACCTTGGGAAACATAAATGGTCCCTAAAAAGAACCCCCAAACTCTGCACGTGCATGAATGGAGTCCAATTTGGCAACGCTCTGGGCCGAGCTCTTGGGCAGAAAAAGAGGCGAGTAAATAAAATGTGTTTATGGTTTAAGATTATAGATTACTTGAAAATGCTTCATGACAAACCACCACAGTATAAAGATCGACTTTCAGGTCCTTCAGACTTCAGACTCCAGAATAGCTGAAAATTCCTCCAGGAAACTTGTTGCAAAGAAGCATAAATGATTCCTAAAATGTAAAGATAACTAAATAAAATGTGTGAATGGTTTGGTTGCTGGTTACTGAGCAAGTTATAGTTTATCTGAAAACGCTTAAACCATCACGACCAACCATCCCATGACCATCTAAGCAACTGCAGCAAAAACTGATGATTCCCACCTCCATTCCCAGATCTGGCAACCCTGGACACAGCAGTTAGGGAGTGGGGATAGACGGTGGGGATCCTGGGAATCCCACCACATGCGGCACACAGCGCGCGCTGAGCCGCTCCGCTCTGCAGACTGCTGGACAAATTAGAGGCGCGCTGGAGGGATGCAGAGCATCAACACTTGTTTTTCAGCTGAGACATTGTGTCCTGATTTTCCGGTCTCTGTGTCCATGTAGTCTAGCACCAATGCGTGAATTCCACCCTCTGCACGTAGCGCACATTAAAGCAGTCAGCACGGATAATACCGATTTATAAAGTTGCGCACCGACTCAATGGCACAAGCTCGCTCCGAGCAACGTGTCATTAGTGCATAAAGACAATGCAAAGGATTAATCCTGTGACGTCTTATTTCTTCTTAAAGTTCTTTTTAACATCTTTTATATGGGCGAAGTTTATTATTGCATAACTATATAGCTTACTTATTACTAACCAAGTGCACCAATTGTATCAGATGATGCTAAAAGTTTTTCTCAGGAAAAAGAGTACTAGCTACCTTCCTTTCCTTGTCGCTGGAGTGGTACCCTTAACTTCTGTACCTTTATGTTGCATCTTTCACCTGATAATGTGAATATACTGACCTTTAAAAAAAAAAAGTACATAATTGGACCATAATGTCATTTTAGAGTAAAGCTTTAAAGATATGTGCACCTTTCAATGCTACAAAAGTGTATTTTTAACGGGACCACCCCAGTGACGAGGAACGGTTTAGTACCCTTTTACCCCCAAATGAGATATAATACAATCCTAATATTCAACCAACTCAGCAAATAGGAAACATTTGGTTTCAAGGTGCTGTGCACATTAATAGGTTTATCTTCTTTAAGGTTTAAGAGGATTACTGATTCCCCCATCATAACCTAGACTCATTGATTTCTGTGTTAATCTGGAGAAGCTGTGTTTGCCCCCAGGCTGCTTCTGAGAGTTTCAACAGACTCCCACGCAGGATCGAGCTACTTTACTTTAACACCCCTTTAACATCATGAAATATAGATAATTCATGACAGTCATGACAGTGTAGAAGCTAAAGGTGTTCATATAACACTGTAAAACTATGATGAAAAAGATACATATTTAAAATTCAAGACCGAGAATTTAAATTATTATTATTTTCATTATTGTTATGTTTAAAGAAACATTGGAGTGTATAGAGATTAAAACATATGCTTTGGTCTAGTCCTCTATAGCTAGATTAAATGAGATGGAATAGAAATAGCTAATCGTTAAGTTTAATCTTAAACGAAAACATTAAATCATTAAGTTTCAGTGTTTCAGAGTAAATCAAATGAACAGCTCATAGATCTTCTCTCAGGTTTTGAATGAATCCTTTTAGATCTAATCAATTCAGAATCTTCGTAATAATTAAAGCGATGGCTCATCCATTGCACTTCACTTTATTTCAGTTTAAGACAGATACATGGAGGCTAAACAACTCAAAGCCTTACCTCAGATTGTTCTTCGTCTCTTGCTGTGCTGCTGACTTCGTCTGGCACGCTGCAGGATTAAGTCTTAAGTCCCAAAACATTCTCCTTACCCAACATTTAACGGAAAAAAACACCACCACACTGTCAGATGAAGTTATTCACATAAAGTATTAAAAACTACAATATGTAATGTAAAACAAGGTTGTGTACAGAACCTTCCTCAAGGAACAACTATTTACATGGTCATTAAATCTTCACTATTGGAACAAATTCAAATCCAGAAACCTTAAGGGTCCTTCGGTTGTTCAACTGAGAGAACGAAACAACAGCGTGTTTCCCTCTCAGAGAGGATTCCAAACCAGAACACTTCTAGGAAGCAAAGAACCTTCATCTATACAAAGAACCCCTTGAAGAACCCATATTTTAAACACCTAAACGGGCCAGACAGATAGAATTCAAGCAGCCTTGCAAGGCTTTGTGAACTAGGGAACTAGCAGATGAGAAAACTCTTAAAAGTTCTATGTAAGAGAATAAATCAGAGGAATTCATTTTGAAAAGTTTTCAAGTAGAACCCGTTTAGAAAGTGAGAAACTCTACTCAGTTGAAGAGCCTTTGAAGAACTATTTTTCTACAAAAGTGATCCTTAAGGTCCAATTACGTAATTACATACATTAAATATATCCATCTAGCACCCTGAAAGGTTCTTTGATTTGTCATCAGAGGAAACTCTGAGGTTCTCTGTAAGATCCTACAACAGTGGGTTTCCCTTTCAGAAAGGTTCCAAGTAAAACGCCTTTATAACGCTGGAAGCATTACAAATCTATGAAACCCATCTTTTTTTAAATATTAAAAACGTCTACATAATCTGCATCCTTTATCCTACAGAACTCCTAAAAGTTCTAAGTCAGAGCCTATAACAGAAGATTTTTTTTTTAAAAGATTCCATGTAGATCCCCTTTAAGAATCTAAGAAAAAGAAACAAACTCTTTTGTCTAATATTGTTATTCTTGATACTTGTGTCAGTAATCAGTTATGATAAAGCAATAACAAGTCCACAGTCCACTAAGGTTTCAGGGAACGCATGAGGCTCTACAGGCAGCCCAAGGTCAGCCACGCTCCCTCTGGTGTCCGAAGTCGGAATTGCAGCTGTGTCCTGTACAGGCTCTGAGAAAGCATGTCTTCATTACTTTAATGAGTGTTAATAACACCTAGATGAGAAAAAAAATCAGCTGGCTTTGGAAACTGGTGACCAAGCAACTAGGGAGTGAGCAGCTAAGGATAAGGCAGATAGGGACCAAGCCGGTTAGAACAGGAAGTTTTGAAAGAGCTCATCATTTCAGGAAGCTAACATCAACACTGAAAGTTAGGATCCATAAAGTAGACACTAGCTTTAGGCTGTGTGTGGTCAAGCAGATGACATTAGGCATCTTAGGAAACTTTATTAGCTACAGCCCAGGCAGATGAAATCTGGAAGATTTAGAAGCCAGGACTAACTAGGGCCAAGCAAGCAACAGCAATTTACCTCAGGAAGCTGTCAAAGACAAGTAGATAATAATATGAAGTTAAGGGTCAAGCAGTTAGGGACCAAGCTTTAAACTAAACATTAAGAGCTCTGAAAGAAAGAGGGCAAGCAGTTAGGGACTGACCAGTTAAGGACTGAGCAGTTAGCCAAAACGTTAGAGGCCAAGCAGGTAAGAACAGAGCAGCTAGGGGCCAAAAATATAGGGGCTGAGCAGCTAGGAGCAGTTAGGGGCTGAAGTAGGGGCTGTGGAGTTAGGGGTTGAGGAGTTAATGGCTGAGGAGTTAGGGGCTGAAGTAGGGGCTGTGGAGTTTGGGGTTGAGTAGTTTGGGGCTAAGGAGTTTGGCGCTGAGGAGTTTGGGGCCGAGGAGTTAGGGGCCGAGGAGTTTGGTGCTGAGGAGTTTGGGGCCGAGGAGTTTGGGGCTGAGGAGTTAGGGGCTGAGGAGTTAGGGGCTGAGGAGTTAGGGGCTGAGGAGTTTGGGGCTGAGGACGTAGGGACCTAGTAGATAATATTAGCAAGTTTTAAAAGCTAGTGGCCAAGCAGCTAGGGAATAAGCAAATGGCAACAGGAAGCTTTGCAGGAACCATCATAAGGTTCCGAAAACTAATGACTAAGCTACTAGGAACCAAGCAGATGAAAAATAAAGCTGTGTAAATGAGGGAATGAGCAGGTGCTACAGATAAACACTTTCCTCCACATCAGTAATGCCAGTGTGTATTGCGTGAGTTACAGCACAGACAGCGAGAGAAATAAAAGTTTGCAGAATTTATTGTGTGTTTGTCGTCTGTCTGCACACATCATGTCTATACATACAGTACAACATATTCACAAAATGAAGGGAGCATGACCGATCACTGAACAGAACCCAAACCGTACAAAAAGAAAATCAACAATAAATAAATACATTAAAAAGGTAAATAAATAAGTAAGTAAATAAATAAATAAATACAAGAATTAAAGTACAAATAGGATATACAGTGTTTCTATGGTAACAGGTCTGCATGCGTGTCGTTGTAAAGTTTCTGTACAAACACTACGGACTAAAATAAGGGTCGTGTGCACAGATTTAGGAGGCTACTCGACTTCATCTGAACAGAAACGAAGTTAGGAAGCACTTTTCGAGACGTACACGCAAAAAAACACACATCACACATCCTTTCACACACACGCACTCGATAAACATAGAACACGACCACTGGGAGACCCTGATTTTGCTGCGCCCACTGCGTCCACGTTTCATCCTGAGATAAGTCCGGCCCACCTGGCAGGATTGGACAAACTGAGTCACATGACCGAGAGCCACTCCCCCAATGGGCGACAATACAGTGTACATTAAAAAAACCACGGTAGTAGGCTATTAGAAGGACAAACTTAACTTGAATGATGATGAAAAGTTTGCGTTTTATAGTTTTCATCTCATTTAAACACTTGATAAAGTTTCTTTTTTAGGGGGCGGGGCTACGTTAAGCACCGCTATTGGCTTATATCCATAAAAGATCTGAATTCTACATAAAAAAGGAAGTAAATCTGTATAATATGCACTAAACGATATGTTTCTAAACGTGTCACAGGGTTTAAAACAGAGAACACATTTTCTCGAGAGGGGCGGGGTCACTGAGAAGCGTTTACAATAGCAAGCGACAGTAGAGGAAACAGAAGTGGCTACAGAAAAGTGAAGGCATCTTCTTTCATCAGCAATAATCCGACTTTTACACGCAGTAGGCCTCTACATCATCAGTGTAACGCTGATTGGTAATGAAATATTGCTTTTTAACATAACATACCCTGTCCTGCTGCTGTGTTTCACCCAAACATTACAATTAAGGAAAAATGCAGTTGGAAATATAGAAATATAAAGTCACATGATGGAGAGAAAGGTGAAGGAAGTCGAACCAGAAGTTTCTGTCTGTTCATTTCAAGTGTTAAAGGAACAATTTGGCGAAAAATTTAACTCACTGCTAATGTAGTCAGACATGAGGCTAATGTAGATAACAGTCACTCAAAATGTTTATTGTAAAGGTCTCCCTCAAACCAGTTATTTAGACTGTTTGCTAAAACAAGCTAACTAGCATGAACTTGATATTAAATAAATTAGAACTGTCACTGTAGTACGTTAGCTAAACTTAAATAGAGTTGGTGACCTAAGTCCAAAATCTATATGTGTGGAAAGTTCCTCGTATTCAGAGTCGGTTTACTCACCTGCTTAAGTCAATTTTCTGGGTGCGCAGTTTATTAAAATCACCCGTGTGTAGTTCACGCCTCCAAGGTTAACAGCTTTTCTTGAGTAGAATGTGAAATGTGAATACTGATGTGCGCAATTTCGGTATTAAATCCACACTGCATGTGGTTGACTCGGAATACGACCATTGTTTAGCAAATAGTGCTACACAATAAAGTATTAAATAAGGCTAACTTGTTCAGCTAGCTTGATGGTCAGCATGCAGTAAGGATTTAATACCGCTGTTACACAAACAAGCTCTTACTGCAGTAACTTAACACTACATAGCTAGCTAGCTCAACACAGTAACTTGGGTGTGGTCCTCAAAAAGCCCTTTGGTATCTTTCTGCCCTTTTGGACCCACCTCTTAAATTAAAGTTTGAAGGCGGAGCTTAGAAAGCTTAATAATGCTGTTCAACACAAGTATTTATTTAGGGAAAAGATTCTTGGTGACGGTCATTACACGTTAGCTACAGTAGCCTCGTAGCTCCAGTGCAAAACTAAAGACACTGAAACTGCCTGACTGATGACATCTGGGGTAAAGTTTAGACATCTTTGGCCAGATCGTTCCATAAACACCTTCACATTTGTGGGAAAAACCAATGTAGGTGAGGTCATCACTTGACCTTTGCCCTCTGATCTGATTTCTCACGCATGACTTGACCCGTACCGAGGATGAGCAGGTTTGTCTCTTCCTAGGCAGGAAGGTGGACTGTGAAGTGTATCATGAGGAGTGTTCAAGGTTCCAAGGGCTTAGATTAGATTAGATTAGATTAGAAGTGGTCCAGGCTTCAGCAGGAGATGGGTGTGACGTCGAAGAGATGAAGAGAGATATTTTACATGGTGAGGAAGAGTTCAGAGACAAATCAGAGAGGAAAGAGATTCAAAATAAAAAAAAAACCAGAGACCTGCTGTGGTATCCCTGGTAGCAGTAGAGGAACAGTATATCACAGATTATATACAAACACTCCGCCCATCCATTCAGCGCCAGGTCAGTGTGTGTGTGTGTGTGTGCGCGTGTGTGTGTGTTTACTAGTGAAGTGTGTGCATGAGTGAGCATGAGTGTAACGTAATCGACGATGTATCGATGTATAACATTTAAGAGTTGATGATTCAGAGCTGATTCAATACAGTATTATATGATACACTGTGATTCAATATTGTTCATATCAGAATTAATTTTATTGTGTACAATAATTAGAATAAATATATTTAAATATTTATAGAAAAACACAATGAATAAGAACCCATGATCTACTTTCAGTTGCTAAACCTACATCTAATGATAACACTGAACTTTTTAACTGAAATAATTTTGTGTTGATTGATGTTAAAAATGCATTTGAAACAACTCTATTTTAATTAATGCAACATTTAAAAAAAAAAAAAAAATCACCATTTATCTGTGGCTGAAACAAAAAACGGAGTTCTGAGGCATATCTAGTGCACGATGATATCATGTTAAACCCTATGTAGTGAGCATGTATAGTGAATAGGAGGCAATTCGCGATTGAACCGTGTCGGAGGGGGCTTCAAGTATATTCTGGAAAGAATTTTTAAATAGAAATAATTTGAAATGTTGAAGACAGCGAATGTTAATGGCGATTCTGGATCGCATTAGAAAATGAAAACCACATTTATGTACATCAGTAAAAAAAACAACTGAGCAGTGTGTGTGCCCCCGCCCACACTAATGGAACTGAGGAACTTTTTATCTCCAGAAAATGTACATTACTGGAAGATTATGAAATATTTTTAACAGATAGATAACAAATAGAAAAGTGAATCTGCATGTGATGATAACTAATGCAATGTTATGACGAGTAGGAGGTTTGTGTGTGTGTGCGTGTGTTTATATGTGTTGGCGCTCCTCCCTCTGAATCG
>CM040995.1:1040734-1057540 GCA_022985145.1 Pangasius djambal
GATAGTATGTGAACGTGTGCACTATATGACAACTTTTACACCTCATTCTGTCTGTAAAATGTTTTCTTTTTTTGCCACAGAAACAGATGGATGGAAACAGAGACGGGGTGAAAGAGTGACAGAGACGAAGCACATCTGGACACACACACAAACACGCAGCACTACGGCTACGAAGTGGTGTGTGTGTGTGTGTGTGTGTGTGTGTGTGTGTGTGTGTGTGAGGATGGAGCAGCCCAGCAGGGGGAGGGGTTACAGTGGTTCTGAGTGCCTGATGGAATGACTTCTGAAAATGGTTCACTGTCAAACAGACAAAAAAAAAAAAAAAAAAAAAAAAGGAAAATAAGAGTGAATGAGAAAGAAAGCAAAGCAAAGACATTTGCAGCCCTGATGATCAATGACACAAACTTTACTAACACTGACGTGAAAACATAGAGCAAACATTCACATAACACATAAAAAGCTGTGCATTGCTAATCATTAAAGCACAGAATGCATGTTTAAATCACACCGGAGTTTTTCCACTGCGTACTGAATCGATAATAATAAAGAACCGGCCCAAACAGGAACCATGTGGTTGTAGCACAGGTCACAGTGTTCTCCTTAGTAAAGATATGATTCCATGAATTATTGTTCAATCCAGAGACTATATATATCTTGCTTTGTGTTGGAAAGTTTGTTTTCCTGCCAGAAAATCAGATCACAGATGTGACAGCCAATCAGATTGCAACGTTCAAGATCCTGAGGCTTGTGGCTTGCTGGCGGAGCAACTAGAAACACAATAAAAACCTTGTAATGTCTCTACGTCTGTGATCTGAAAACTAATAGTATTTCTGTTCATTTGTGCTGTAAAGGGTGTGCGTATACGCTCAACCAATCAGTGAAGAACAGCGCTGTTAACTCCGCCCCCAAGTATCATTCACTTCTGCTGGTGCTGATCTTGAACAAGTACCAAAAACCACACAAGTGGAACAGGTGGCTAGTTTAAAAAAATAAAAAGAGCAGGGTTCCACTTCTTCTGGTACTTTGTGCAGTGGAAAAAGGCCTTTTTGAGGCTAAAGCATGCACATGAGTAAAAAGTTATCTTAACATGTTATCTCCCTTTGGCATGACGATGAGGTGTATTAGTATTATTAATATTACTGTATCACAAATATGACGAGTGTGTGTAAGTTCCTGAGTTCTAGCGCTCACTCAAACACTCATGTTTCTTTCGGAACCCTGTTACATCCTGGATAAAGTCGTCATCGCTGTACCTTTCTCTCAGGGGGCTCGAGAGGTCTCCAGTTGTTGGCCTTGAGCTGGTGCAGCTCGTCGAACTTCAGGCTGATGTTCTCGATGGAGAGCTGCAGCATGTCCCAGAAGCCGGCCAGATCCTGAGCCACAGGCCGCGGGTGAGCGTTCGGGTTCTGCGGGTAAGAGCGCGTTAACCGTGATGTTACAGATCACAGTAACAAGTAGTGTAACACTCCAGTGTGCCATGAGAACATCACATGAGCTTTCAAAGGAAGAAGAGGCAATAACATTCCTGCTCTATTTAACGCTCTTTGAGTATTTACTAGTTTTTGACCACTAGAGGTCACTACTGTTAAACTGTCAAACTAGACAATTAATCTTTTATTAAAAGGAAACTTTTTTTTTTTTGTTTTTGTTTTTTTGGTACAACTGCTTTCAGAAAGCTTCACTGCTCACAGAAAGCAAGACTACTAAAGTCATAGGCATGTACTCCATTTATAACACTGTTATAACACATTGCTGCACAGGAGTGTGGCTGTGTGAAGTCTGCGTTTACTCCTCAGACATCTCGAAATGTGTCATCTTGTAACTACAGATGAACACACACGCACGCGCACACGCGCACACACACACACACACACACACACACACACACACACACACACACACTCGTTATATACTCATGCACTGTTCTCCACACGTTACCCAGTGCTTATGCATGTGTTATAAAATCCTTCTCTACACAGCCTATACATAAAGCCGTAGAATGGAGTAGTACTAAAAACTAAACAGTAAAACAAAATATCATGCTATTGGACATGTAGTGGATTTAAAATTTGAAAATAAATTAAAATTAAATTCTACAACTTCATTACTTTATAAAGACACGTTGGTATTCGAACTCACCAGGTTCTCCTCACACAGCTCCCTGAACTGCTGGAACTTTTGAGACATGAGAAGCTGAGCACTGCCTACTGCACTGCGGATCTTCCCCAGAACTACACACACACACACACACACACACACACACACACACACACACACACACACACACACACACACACACACACACACACACACACACACACACACACACACACACAGTTATTTAAGCAAATCATTAGATTGAAGAAATAACCATCCTGAAGCTGAATCTCTTTCGTGCTCAGTGCATATCATCAGTCTCAGGTAGGGGGCGTGGCCTAAAGGTTGAAGGTATTGTAAGAAGTGATTCTGATAATACACACACAGACACACACAGACACACAGACACACACACACACACAGACACACACAGACACACAGACACACACACACACACACACACACACACACACACAGTATTAGGCAGTATTAGAGTGATGATATTAATATAATGGTAAATTTTGTCACAATTAATATTTTATATGAATTTTTACAAATTTTTTAATAATTACAAACTGACAGGAAAAAATCTTTTTTTTGAAAGATTTTTTGCCACATTTTTAAATTTTTTCTCCTTTTTAGTATTAAATAGTGAATTTTTTTTTCTAAGAAATTTAAATGAAATTATTTTAATAGACATTGTTTAACCTATGTTTTGCTGGGAGTTTGCTATATATGTTTATATGTATATATGTTTATATGTTTATATGTATATATGTTTATATGTATGTATATATATTCTTTTTTTCAATATGCAAATTAGTCTTTATTTCAGAGTGTTTCAGTTTATTATTTGTGTTTTCAGTGATGCTGATTGGTCGGTCGGTTGGTTTATTTGGTTTTCGTGCCTCTGGCTTTAACTAATATAAGATGTGCTAAATCGGGCTCTGGTCCTGTAGGGCTGAACTCTGCACACTTCAGTGCTCTCAGCCTTAACACACTTCATTAAACACGTTCGCTAATTATTACGCAGCTCTTGGCGAGTTGAAGTGACACTGGTGCATTGTGGGATTTCATGAAGCCACTGGCTATATTTACATTCTACACTTTTTCAGGTTCTCAAATTAGCAGACTATAAAGTAAGTGTGTGTGTGTGTGTGTGTGTGTGTGTGTGTGTGTGTGTGTGTGCACGTGGGAGGTGACTCACTGTCGTCGGGAAGCTCATTGTGCCTCTCCTCCTGCTCCATCTGCCTGCACCAGCCCTCCATGCGCTCGGCTTCGGCCTGCAGCAGTTTGAGGAACCAGCGTCCGTCACGCTGACACACCGAGCGGCTCCGTGCACTCTGGAGCGGGTCGTCGGGAACGCCGCTGTCCACCCAGGGCTCGGGAGGCGGCAGCACGGATGGGTCGAAGCCCACAGAGGCATAGTCGTCCGAGGCGCAGGCGTGGTAGTGGTTCCCTGAGCCCTGGATGCTCACCGTGGAGGCCGTGGCGTCCCGAGAGAAGGTGATGTCGGCGTCTGGAGACTCGGTCGGAGAGAAATCGGGCATGTCCAGGTCGGCCTGCACTGCCGCCGTCACGCTGTTGGAGCGCATGATCCGACGATGACTGCAGAGACAGAGAGAGAAACTTAAACATCATCACAAACATCTCAGCGTCAACACTGCATTGTGTCTGTGTCCCAGATCACACACCATATTCACGCCACATAAACACTATTATTGGTTAATTGAGGGGGTGTCCCAAATCACACACCTCTTCACTATATAAACTGTGGCTATGTCCCGAATTACGTCCCAAAACTGTGAGTGTCACACACCATCACACACCATTATTCACTACACAGGCCACATGAACGTCATTATGGTTTTACTGCGGGTGTGTCCTAAATCACAAACCCTATTCACACCGCATAAACGCTCTGACTGGTTAATTGTGGCTGAGTCCGAAATCGCATATCCTATTCACTGCATAAATCACATAACTATTATCATTATGTTCTAATCATTTGTTCATTATATAGTGCACTATTTAGTGAAGAGGGTATAGATTGGTACACAGCCATGATGATGAAAGCTGTGACATTCTCAGCTTGTCCTGCCTGTGGCTAGACTAATCAGACTCTTAGTGTAGCAGACATGAGGCATGGTGTAAGGTCAGGCGAGTGTGTGTGTGTGTGTGTGTGTGTGTGTGTGTGTGTGTGTGTGTGTAATGTATGACATTTCAGCTAAAAGAACACTGTAATACTGCAGCTGAGTCACGATTGTGATTCATCATTAATTCATACAGGTAAAGGGGTCAAACGCACACTCTCTCTCTCTCTAACACACACACACACGCACACACACACACACCTTCTCTCATCCTCAACTTGGATCCCTACTGACTGAAACTTCGACTGGTCCTCTGTCTCCTGCTCTTCAGGGCCATCCACCTGCGTGCGCACACACACACACACACACACACAGTCACCAAAGTTGTTATTAAAGTGATAAACTTTTCCTTATTAACAGGCTGATTCACTGAGTTGTTTCCAGCCTGTGCTTTGCTGCTCCCCAGTGGCCAATGCTGATACTGCAGGGGTGTCAATATTTTTGTTAACGCTTTATTATTAGTTAAATTAAAAATATCAGGATTTTTTTCTGATTAGTTTAGCCAAAATCTCTTTCTCTCCTTCTAGTTCTCTTTCTCCTTCTCTCTCTTTCTCTCTGTCCCTGTTCTACTGAACGTCCTTCACTAATTTTCTCTCCTTCTTTTCCCTTCCTCTCTCTCTCTGTCTTGCTCATTCTCTTTTTCTTTCTGTTTTTGCTTTAGCTTTCTTTCTTGTTCTAACTCTCTCATTCACCTTTCATCCTTCCCTATTCTCCCTCCATATTACTCATGTATTCTCTCTCTCTCTCTCTCTGTCTGTCCTTATTCCCTTGTTGTAGCTCTTTCCCCTTCCTTTTCTGTTTCTTTCTCACTGCCTTCTGTCCAATCTCTCTTCCTTTCTCTCTCGCTCATTCTCTCTCTCTTTTTCCCCATCCCTCTCTCCCTCTTTCCCTCCATGTCTCACTTATTCTCTCTCCTTATTTCCCTTATTCTATGTCTTTCTCTTTCCTCTTTCTCTCTATCTCTTTCCTGCTATCTCTCACTTGTTCCATCTATGTTCTATCCTTCTTTATCCCTCCCTCTTTTTCTCCTCTCTCTCTCTGTCTGTCTCTCTCTCATTAACTCTCTGTCTTTCTTTATTCTCTCTCTCTCTCTGTGTCTCTCACCTGTATGCCGATGGAGAGACACCGGCCCTTGCGGAGAGCGTCTCTGTGGGCGTCCTCCAGTGTGGGGACCTGGACGGGGACGGGGACGGGGACAGGGAGGGGCAGGGGCAGGGGCAGGGACAGGGGGAGGGACAGGGGGAGGGGCAGGGGCGAGGAGGGGCCGGTGTTGCTGCTGGAGCTGACGTGTTGGCTTGCGGGGCCGTGCACCTGCGCGTTCGCCGCCTCGATGGCGGCCGTCAGAGCCTTCATGCTGTCGATGCTCTCTGTGGAGTTACTGAGTGCAGAGTGCAGTTGCGTGTCGCCATGGCGATGACCCGGACCATCCATGTAGGCGTCCTGCGCCGACTCGGTGCTGCTCTGAGCCGTGATGCTGATGAAGGGCTTGGTGGAGGAGCGCGGTGGCACCGGTGGAGGCGTCTTCTTATAGGTGGTGATACACGATGACACTGCAGCAAAATACACGCAGCTCAGCCAATCATACACCGCTGTTCTGAATATTCATCAACAAGGTGTTGTTAATTCATGATATTAACTCAAATTAAAGAAACAGTTCAGCCAATAATAAAATATACACCATGCCCCTCTTTGGTGTCTGATGTCACTTATACCACTGATAGCAGCTGAGCATCAGTTTATCCTATGAATGCATTATAACAGGTCATGAATGTATTTATAGAGCGTTATACATACAGCATTCACAGAAAGTCTTACTAAATCAACTTTATATTAAGATTATTAATTTACAGTAGGAACATGTTATGCACCTGTTACTACCTACAAGAAATCCCTTAATAAATAAATAAATAAATAAATAATCCACATTTCCTATTATTAAAAATGTTTCATAGGGACAAACTGTTTCTCAGAGATCATTTCAGATCAGTACAATCAATCAACCAATAAATCAATCAAATATCTACTTCGATAAACACAGGATAATCATAACTTTGCAAATAAATTTGTAAATAAAATGTAAATAAATTTAAATAAATAATAAATTTGTCTTTAAAAAATTCCAAAATGCATTTGCAAGCTCACTCCATGTTTTTATACACATGAATCTTTTCAATACAGTGTGACCACAAAGACCATTTAAAAAATAAAGCAAAGTGTATCTTATGGAAAACTTTATCGCTCTTTATCACCCAAACGCCAGAAATAATGGAATTTGTACTGAGGTTATTTATAAAGTGTTATTTAAGCTCCATCAAATTCCATCATCCAAATGTGATGCTTCACAAACTGTTCACTACAAAGAGGGAGAAAATCCTCAAACCCCACACTAAACACAACATAATCCTCAACGCCAGTGTGTGTGTGTGTGTGTGTGTGTGTGTGTGTGTGTGTGTGAGTGTGTGTGTGTGAGAGAGAGAGAGAGAGAGAGAGAAGCCCTTAATGAAGCACTGCATTTCTTCATTTGCATTTTCTGCTGCGGTTTTACTGAACAGCCACAAGAGGGCAGAAAAGAGCCAGAAAATAGCAAAGACGCTTTTTTGCCCCTCTATTCTTTCGTCGTTTCACACAAGACATAACAAATGTCACACTTCCTTCTTACTTGGTCACTATATAAAAGAGGCAGTGGGTAGACCGGCACACACACACACACACACACACACCGGAAGTGTGTGACTGTGTGGCTGAAATAATCTCTCTCTCTCTCTCTCTCTCTAAGGTCCAGCCTTTCAGTGTGTGAAAAAACACAGACGTCACATACAGGCTCAATGGTGTTAACACACACACAGACACACACCAGCTGAGTGTGTGCAGTAGAGATAAGGTACAGAAACAAACACACTCCATCAGCTTCAGAGATTTTCTTCACAATCTCTCTCCCTGCTTCACTCCTCCAGCTTTAAAGGAGCTATTTAGTGAAAAAAAAAAAAATTACATGTACACAATTTTCCATTTTCCCAAAATGTAGTCGATCAGCTGAGACATGTTCAGTGTATGATGTTTGTTTCCGTAGTTTTACACTGGAGCTATGAGTTATAAATAAACACTGACCCAAATCACATCATTAGACTCCATAAAACCACTCCATAATCCAGGGTGTGTTTTCCAAGATGGCCGCCCTCCCATAACGTTCCCGCGTTCAGCTACACGGTGAAGACAGACTAGCCAAATACTTCTTGGTTGATCAACTACATTTACAGTATGAGGAAAAACGTGCGACTTTGTTAAAGCATTTTTTTAATCAAACATCATCATCCTGCACTGAAATCCTGAAAATAAACCACCACCTAAAGAACATCATCTTTGTGGTGCTCCTGTGGCGCCTTTCCATTACAAGACAGGATAGAGGAGTGGCAATACTTCGCACAGCACAATCAATAATTATACATATACTGTGACCTGTGTGGTAAATTAGCATAGAAATATAATGCACACTGCTAGCATGAGTGTCCAAACTGCGGCCCAATGATTAGCTTTAGCTGATTATGTTTAATAATTATTATGTTTAAGAAATGCAAGTTTACAAACAAAAACCAAATTCCCTTACATTAATACCATAAAATGAATTAAATATAAATTAATAAAGCATTTTATGTGTTTAATTAGCCAGGAATTAGTTCCTGTAATGAACAAATACAATTAATAAGTGAAATCTGGACATTTCACCTTTATTATATAACCATTTTCGTAATGTATTTTTATTATCACAGACAGCTCGAGGCCCTAAGTCTCATGATTAACAGTTATATTTACGCACACACTCCCTCTGGTGGTTATACAGGTGTACTGCAGGAACAGACAATGAGAGTGCAGTGGTCACTTCATCCTCCGGGATATAAATAGATCATATTAAAAGGAAATAAAAGAAATAAAAATACAATTTCACAAAGAACATGCATGGATAAGGGTCCAGAAATAGTCTTTGAAACGGTTATTTGTGGAGAGTCTGTGGAAACGCCTACACGCCACTGAGTGTAACGCAGTCGGATATGACTCACTGTTCATCAGAGACCAATTACAGGGGGAGTGAGCGGAGAATGAGTCTAATGTGCAGTGTTACATAAATACTGACAGAGAGAGAGAGAGAGAGAGAGAGAGAGAGAGAGAGAGAGAGAGAGAGAGAGTGAGCGAGAGAGGAAGAGGACGTAATGGAGGCCGGGGCAGTTAGCAACCTCATTACGATCACCACAACGTGTTCGTAATTTCGGCTAAATAATGATGCTTCAATCAAAAGAAAACATATGTATGTACGTACACCCATGATTTCCGGTCACCAACTGCAGATCTTTCATAACCATTACTCACTATTCTGTTATAATGTCTTGCGTCACATGGATCACGAACCTGAAGGCAGAAATATTGTGAGAAAAAGCGTATTAGAGCTTCACTAAAGCCAGAACAAAACACTTTCACGTTCATTTGTTCATTTATTTATTTACCTCCATGACCCGAGCAGATGCAATGTAAAGCATCGCTAACACTAGCCATATAGCTAACGCTACAATCTCATGGGAATCTGTAAAATGGCCATTAAATGATATCTGGAGAGAAATCTGTCGGTTTTAGTCTGGAGTATTTCAAACAGACGGACTGATCTGAAGAGCAAGACTGAGAGATGATGCTTCCAATCCGACAGAAAGGAAACACACGAGGAACCATCAAGTAGACAAGCCGATGAGGAGGTTAAACACGCGCACACACACACACACACACACACACACACACACACACACAGCTCTGTAAATGACCTCAAGATCCTTCATGCGTGTTTGTATGTGTGAATGAACATTTATGTAGGCAGCCGCTCCAAAATCCTGAATCATAATTCACTCCGAAACAAAATACGTCTCACAACTTAATGACATGAGAAAATAAAATTCTTTACGGCCACTAAGTGTCAAGATCTCTTCCGAATTTTCTCATAACGGAGCTCAAACGGCTAAAAACACACACACACACAATCACACACACACACACACCCTATCACATTAGCGCTGTCGCGAAATTGTTGTTCAGTCGGCTAACAATTAAAGAAAAAAAAAACAAAAAAAAAAACACAGTGTCGTGCTGTAAAAGGAAAATAATCACTGACAGGGTTTTCCTATAACAGCACATCCCGAAGTGTTTTATTCCTCTTACGCCACAACAATCTGCCAGAAATATAATGCGTAATGGTATAAAATGCGATATTATACAATGCAACATATTTCAAGATGTTTTTCAGTTCAGACAGAAGCATTCTTGTTTTTTTTTTTTACTTAAAAAAAACTATATTTTAGTGTTGTCTGTGCAGTAATCGAAATACTATATCAACACTTCTCACAACAAGTCCAAGAAAATTACAGAAATAAATATTTAAAAGAAAAGGGGCCTTCCAGTGACCTTTGACCTGCCAGTGAGCTGACGGTTAGTTTGAGCAACGGTGGACTTTGCTGATGTTGTACAAGTTCTGGTGACACCAACAATATTCTCAGAAAAGTGTGTTGTGGCATTATTTATCACGATAATATCATACTGTCATATCGTCCACCCTTACTTTGTGCTAATCAGATCTTTTGAAAATGAGTTAGCAGTGTCAGGAAGGCTTTCCTGCATAATAAAAGAAAAAAAGAAAAAAAAAAATCCCCACTTCCGCTCTGACCCTGTTGATGCTGTCGGCTGTATCGGGGGCAGATGGCGAGTCTGCGCCACGTCTGGGCTCTCAGCTGGGGTTTTTGGACGGCCAGAGGGGTAGAGGGCGATGTTCTCAATGTCAGACCTGTCAGCTTTTCCCATAATACATCCGGGTGGGAGCGTGTGGTGTGGGCAGCTGGATGTGCTTCATGAGCAGAAGGTTGTGCCTCCGTCTACACAAACACACACTTCTTCTCAGAGTATCATATGTTAATGCTTATTAATGCTAATCACATTTCTGGCGCACACCAACCATCCTGCAGCATCCACGCAAGTCTTTCTAATGATTACATAATGCTAACATGTCGCTAACATGCTCGAAACTGCATCGAGGAATTAACTAGCATTTGTCACAGACTCAAAACGGAATTTGTCCTCTTGTGCCTTGAGTCAAGGAATTAGAGAACAATTTATTTTTAATGTATACCATATATTACAACGGATATGTGTGTTTTTAATTTAAAAAACACGCGTAGCAACCAACAGCGGTCAACTCACATAGACAAAATTTGTTTAAAAAGAAAAGCGCACTAAGTTCTCTGAGACCAATTTGCCAGTTTGCACAAAAGATTTAGCGTTATTGTCAAAAGTAGGTTTTGCATATTATGCAAATTTAATTAAATTTGAAAGGCCGTGGCTAAATCGTCCACTTTTTATGGCTTGAGCTAAGAAATCAGGACAAAAGTATAATTTATACCATATATTACAAGAAATATACTAATTTTTTATTTCAGAAACATGATTAACTCCCCCACTGGCTCATTCATATGGACGGTATTCCTTTAAAAAGAAATGAACACATCCCGTGTTCAAAAACAGACAATCTTACAGAAATCAAACACGATGCAGCACAAACACTCTAAACGCAGCTATTCAGCGCAGAGAAAAGCACTTCAGAATTAAACATGAAACACAAGTTTGTCCCTCATCCACTCGATGACTCTCTCGACGTCTCTTCGGTACGAGTGCCACAATAATGAGAAACCGCACCTTGACTGCTGCTCCTCCTTCAGCGTATTAATAACATGTTTTCATCCTGAATGTATTCCATGTGACTAAACCCGAGTGCCTCCATTGTGGTTCTGAAGGTCAAGTTCTTCAGCAAAGAATCATTTTCTTATTTTCTTCTGCATTTAGCGGCATGAACAAAGCTGGTTTATATATAGTGCTCGAGTAATAAAAAAAAATATAGGGAGCTAAAATCCTCAAAAAACCTATAATCAGTAATAACAGCTATGTAATTTTAGAAGAATAATAGTTTTTAATGTAAACCGAGCTATTGTATTGTCTCAGATTCATTGTGAATCAAACACGAATCATTGAATTAAAATGAATCAAATAGATATTTATGCAATAACTGTTCCTTTTTATTTCACTCTGATCCTGAGTGTGTTAAGACTGAGATGTTTAGCCGCTAATCATCTGAGATGTTGGGTATGCATTTTGAACTTTGTCAAAGCTAGCTAGAAAATTGTTAATAAGCGGATTTAATGGCAACAGACGCATGAGTTAATGTCAGTGATGTTTTTAAAGGCACGCAACCTTTAAAAATTAAACGTTGAAACAGAACCCGTCTCACGTTACAGTAAAGAAGAAAACGCCACCTCAGCAAAAACACTGTGGACCCAGTGATGTCATCAGGTGTCTAGGGTTATGCAGGGTTTCCTGGATTATCACTGGTTTACCACTCTATAGCTCGGGTACGCCGAGCTTGCTCACTTTACACGTCATTAGGACTGAAAACGTTTCGCTGCTCTCATGTTCCCACTCAATAATTCGTCCATTTAAACCCAATTCAATCAACAATCAATATTGATTCCTTTACCGTCCTAAGCACTCGTAACATACAACCAGTCAGCCACTTCCTGTTCTGAGGGTAACCACGACAACAAATCAATATCGATTCGTCTACCGATTCCGCCAATTCACCGAGACCTGAGGGAGCAGTTTAAAGCTGAAAACGTTCGACTGGTTGTTTTATATCACACTGAGAGCCGCTTACAGTACTACAGTATTTAAATGCTCAGATTACTGATTTGTGAAGCTGTGTGAAATGTTCACCTTGTGAGGCAGAAATGACCAAAGCAGGACCAGATTAGAAAAGAAAAAAGAAAAAAAAAAATCCTGCACATTTTAGTGGTTTTGGATTCATTTTCATGTTTGAGAATGAAATCTAGATTTGCAACAACTTTCCCTAAATTAATTTACTTCGCTTAAAATAAAATGTCTGTCACAATACACTAGAAAAACATTTTCTAATAAGAAGATCTTCCCACATGAGGGTAACATTTATGGTGGGAAAACTGTTCTTAGTTCTATCTGGAAGCAACAAATCCAAAGCTGTCGAAAAGTTTTAAAAAACAAAATATGATTCTTTGATACCAGAGAAATTCAAACTGTGGAGCGAAGAAACTGCAGCCAGGCGCAGGTGATGTGTGAGATGGAAAAATCTCAAGACATCAATATTTAAAAGAGTGTATCAGACCTGCCAACCTTTACACATTCTGCGCAGGAGCTCCGCATAATAAAATCAGAGTACGCTGCTTTGAGTCGTCCCTCAACAAGTAGAACTCGACGCCAACAGCGTGGACGTGGACACGTCCACATTCAACAAGTCTAGTCCTTCTTACAACTAATTTATTTACCAGAAATACCCTTAAAATATACCTCAAACAAGAAGAAAGCTATTGAGGAAAAACTCTTTCTTTTGGACATTTGACCTTGCTGTGACCTTGACTCTGTTCAGATCAATTCCAAAATCTATTCAATCAATTCAGTTCATCTGCTAGTTACAATGATAATTCCACATAAATCCTACAAACATTCAACCAATCGCTCTTGAGATATCGCACTAACGAGAATCTCGGAAGGACGAATGGACAGACGGAACGAAAATATAATGTCTTCTCCCCCTAGTGGCAGAGGAATAAAAAGAAACCAAAAGTTTCGTTTTTTTTTTGTAATAAAAACAGCAGATGAACCAATCGACAAGTGAATCTGGAACAACTGACATTTGCGTAGGTGTTTTTGAACTTTCTGATAGCCCCGCCCCCTTCCCCCTCCATCTCACATTCTTCTTCTTCTGGTTTTTCAGGTCTGCTGTATTATATACCTCTTACGTTCATGTGGTTTTATTTTATTTATTATTTTATTACACAGTTACTAATAGGCAGTAAAAGTCCTTGGCAAATGGAATGACTTTTTTTGTATTCGTATACGCTGCAGTAGTGTGAGTATCGACAAGTTTAGGGGTGCAAGTTCTCAAAAACCTGGTAAGTGGGCCTCATGGGGAAAAGATCTGAATGTCTTTTCTATAGCATCACTCTAAAAAACATTTATAGCATCATTATTTTTAAGAGTAGATCTAACTCAGCAAGCATAAACACTAAAAAACAGCAGAAAAATAGCATAGTGCTAAATCGTTTTCTTAATATTTGGTTTATAGTCCGGTTGGAAGGCATCATAAACTCTTAGATGTGTGGATTTCTTTCTGAAAGAGAGAAAAGGACTGCCTTTCCTTCAGAGAGGAACACACAGCCTATGCACGTGTGCTACTGGACAACGAAGCAAATTCCCGTGCTCGTATGTGCACACTGTGTGTGTATTCTGACCTGTGCTGCTCTGAATGGTCCGGACCGTGGTGGTGGTCCGTGGTGGTGACGCGGGCAGTAACGGTCCGTCCTCATCCTGTGAACAGCCCTGATCGATGGCACGTACGTAGCTGTGACTCCGCATCCGGAAACATCCAGGAACCGGCAAGTCCAGAGCGTCCACTGCCTGAGACTCCATCTCGCTGAAGACGCTTTCACACACGGCCTCGATCTGACCGTTCACCTCCACCTCGCTCACCTTCAGGAGCAAGTATATATAACAGAGAATAAATATTAATGATATGTGTATTATATCTTGTCTAAGAAGAGGGGTTGTTCAGAGGTCAGAGGTCACAAACCTGGCTAATGGTGCTCATAGCCCTCATGTAGCTCTCGTTGCGTGAGCGGTACTGAGGCGACGCGAGAAGAGCTTTAGGATCCAGACTCTCCATACTTCTGTTGATGGAAACTTCACTGACGGCTCGCAGGTAGCTGTGACTCCTGATCTGCAGCTTCGGAGAGTGTTCTGTAGAAATACTGCAGACGGAGAGAGAACACACAGAGTCAAACCATCAGCCAAAACACATGAGGAGCCTCAGAAACACTGAATGATTGAGGTAATGTTATCACTCGTGGCAAAAATCACATATTAGTGTGCTAAATAATATGAGAAAATGATCCACCACCAGCTCTTATTGTATATAGTGGAGTAGCCTAGCATAAAGGATAGCATGCGTGTCGTCTCGTGTGTAATAGTGACGGAAATTCCTGCTCTTTTCAGCGAGTCAGATCATTTGACTCGGGTCACCAAGAAGAGTCGACTCTTTCAGTTCCCAAATGACTCTGCCATTTTCTTCCCTAAACTCTGCATTTTATTGACCTGTGATTATGTTTCTTCTCCTAACTGAGACTGAAACTGTTTCAGAAAATCTTATGGAACCTTCTAAGTAACAAAATAACATTATTTGCATTTTACTTTAAAATATCTATTTACATAATCTCTAAATCTAAATTCTAGCAAGGAGCTATAAATATACATCATCAAATACAGAAAGCATGGAATAAAGTTATTTTACTATAAAATCCAGAAAAACAGGAAATATGGACCTGTAAATGAAGTCTTTCAGGATTACAGACTGCATCTGCATAAAAACGTGTATGGTTATGTGTACAACTACTGTCCGAAATTCAGCAATCAGGCAACAATATGCACTAATGCCTGTCACGCTGCGTTTCGCGATCTGCCGACAGTCTGATGTTTTATTTATAGAGCTGTGAATGGCAGCCGCGAGTGGTCGCTCCAGCTGAGACGGTCCAGGCGTCAGATGTGCAAAGCGGATGTAGGAGAGTTTACAGAGCTTTGACTTCATCCACATTTAAAGCTGTGAAATCCCCAGTGAAAGGGACAGACAGATTGGGAGGATATGGGGGAGCTGCAGTTCCCCCCCCCTCATGGCACATGCTCAGTGTGGTGTCGCCATGTTCACGTCACTTCCTCAGTGAGCGTGAACTGCGGGAACACACACTCGTGCTAAGGCCTGCATTACATCCAGAGCGAGAGAAAGAGTCGAGAAGAGGCGAGAAGAAATTCATTTAAGGCCACCCACACAGTTAACACACACATGCACACACACACAAACATGCACACACACACAAACACAGCTGACAGGCAGACACATCGCAGCATCAGCATCAGGAGGCCAGACATCAGTGAAAGCCACACACACACACATACACACACAAACACACACACACTCTGAAAGCGCTGCAAGCCATTCGCCCCCGCACAAGCCTCTGCTCTCTCTCTCTCTCTCTCTCACAGATCAGCTTGTGTAATTTTGAAAAAAAAAATGGATTTCCATTAAGCATGATGTCACAAGGAAATCTCAGTTCTCTCGCTTCATTAGCTGATTACCGATCCTGAGTATCCAGGGTCAGCGCTTTGTAACCTTATGTTCACACTAGCAGGTGACCTTCCTTGTGGGTGTGGCCTGTCCAACACTTTTTTTTGTTCCGATGAGAAATGTTTTTTAGCTATACAGCTTCTAAAGCTAACTAGTTAAACACAAATTAAACAGCGCACTAATCAGTGTGAAAATCGGTTGTTACATGCTCGGCTTTGTACCAGCCGCATCCTCAGGTTGGATTAGCAAAGCAAGCTAACTGTACTAGCTACGTACACATATCAGAGGCACCAATGATCTCTGCTACTTCCTACCAAGCCTTATTTTTCTTCGTAAAGTCTCTCTACACATTTCATGAAAGGTCGTATAGACAGGACAAGATGAACTGTGTGGAACTGAAGAAACGTCGGGCCACGTGCGCTATAGGATTGGTCCGAGGAATCAGTCGAGACAGTTCTTCGGATTTGTCTCTTCACCGGGTCATACCTAATTTGCATAGAAATGATAAAATCTCTATTTAAACGTCGCTTTGACATTTGGCTCTGTGTCTCGCAAACACAGTACGTAGAAAATGAACAGTTGTCTATCACTTTGTTACTTGCTCACGTAAACGTATGGTAACAGTCAGAGGTAAACAAACAAATCTGTCTGGCTAATTACTCGATTATGGAATCGACGACTCCTCTGTTTGTGTAGCGTTTATAGAAAACTGTTCTCATTACACCAGATCCACTGTATACGCTTCACACCAATAATACTGCAAGCCAGCAAAAATCAATTCTGCTCCCACTGAGGATGCAGCGAGCTTTTCACCTGCAACAGCTCCGAAGTCAAAGCAGGAAAAAAGCGCTTTCATGGTGTCAGTGCAGCAGTTTTAAAGAAAGCCCACGGCTAATTAAGAGTAATTACTCATAGACTCTACGGAACAGGCTGCATGGTGTTAATTAAAACTGTGCGAATAAAGAAAGGAACCGTGGTTCTGCCGAGACTCTAATTGAAATTGGCACCGAGGGAGGTTCGCCTACAGAGCCTCGGCATTCCTGTTCCACACACTCGAGTCCACTTCTAATGATGTACTCTTAGAGTAAAAAATAATCTTATGAGCAATTTAGAATGAAAGGAGGAGGAGACACCACTGGCGAAGCAATATGGGCGGGGTCAGGTAATGAGGAAAAACACTGAGCAGAAATGTCGTGAAATATTAGCCATCTCTTTTGTATTTTTTTGTCAGATGTTCCTTTATGCCATAGTCAAAATGGCAGAGAATTTGTCATGATTTATTGCTTCAAATATATCAGGACATAAAAACACATAACTGTATCAGAGAAACAT
>CM040995.1:1074494-1095088 GCA_022985145.1 Pangasius djambal
GCAGAGTCCTGTGAAAAAATATCCATCTGTTTGTTTCATAAACATTAATGAACGGGAATTAACTTCAGGGGTGACGGGAGTCAAACAACAGCAGAGCAGGGACTGATGGAGATGTAGAAAAGCGTAGAGAAATGACAGAAATGTTCACACTCGGCGCTCAGGTGGCGTCACATTCCTGATGAGGTCCCGAACTGCATCATTATTCATTTTGTTATTTGAGATTAAATCATTTTTTCACAGGTGATGATGACACCGCTAACAGGAACGCGTGAGAGGACGTCCCTTCGCTCTGATCACTAATCTGAATTTACAAAATGACTTCAGAACCTTGTTAAAAGCCTGTCTTTCTTTTCCACCAGAATAAAGATGCATGTCAGCAGAAGAGAACAGAACTGCCAGCTTTTAAACGCAAACAACAGGAGGAAGGAGGGAAGAAACGATGCTCTCATACACAGCAGTTCTTTCCTTCCTCTCCCTTTCCTTTCCCTCGCTTTTCTTCTTTCCCATCCTTGTCTTTCGCTACTTTACATTTCCTTCCTTCTCCTTTTCTTGTTTATCCCTTTCCTTTTTTCTTCCTTCCTCTCCCTTTACACCTTTCTTTCCCTTTCTTTCATTCCTCTACTTTTCCTTCCTCTTCCTTTCCATCCTTCCTTCCATTTTCTTTTCTTCTTTCCTTTCCATTTTATTCCTTCCTTTTTCCGTCTCCCTTTCCTTTCAATTATTCCATTTCCTTACACTTATTTTATTCCTCCTTCTCCCTTTTATTGTTTCCTCTCCCTTTTCTTCCTTCCTTTGTGTCGCTTTCCTTTCATTCCATTTTCTTCCTTCCTTTTCCTTTCCTTCATCTCCCTTTCTTCATTTTCCTTTCCTTCCTCTCCCTTTTTTCACTTCCCTTTCTTTCCTTCCTTTCTTAATCTCCCTTCCCATCCTTTGTCTCCTTCCTCTTTCTCTTTTCTTCCTTCCTCTTTGCTACCTTCTTTTCCCTTTCCTTCCTTCCCCATTCTTTCCTTCCTTCCTTCCTTCTGATTTCTTTTCTTAATCTCCCTTTCCTTCCCTTGTCTCCTTCCTCCTTTTCTCATTTCCCTTTCTTACCTTCTTTTCTCCTTCCTTCCCCTTTCCTTTCTTCTTGCCTTCCTTTCTATTTCTTTTCTCTCCCTTTCGCTCCTTCCTCTTCCTTTCCTCCCTCCCGCTCCCTTCATCACACACTCGTCAGGACGAGAAGCTAACAGACAACGTGTGCAGCAGATACATTGATCACCACACGGCACTTGGACAGGAGGCTGATTAATAATTTATACGCGCCTGTCATCTGATTCTCATCTGATAACTCAATAATCACTTGACATTTATTTAGTGCAAACGGGATTACACTCCTGCAAAACCACATTACTCGTGTCTGGCTGAAAAATGTTCAAAATGTCAAATCAGCTAGTACCTTAATGAGGAAAGGTGCCTGCTAATGATTAGCCTGAGAGTAAGGCAGTGAGAAGAGGCTGTTTCTGTGGCTCAGCGTGCTCCCACTCACTCCACGCTCTTTCACAAATAAGGACGAAGAGAGGCTTTGAAGTCAGCTGATTGTGTAATTAGCCGGCGTTCCTACAGCAGCAGTGGCTCTGGTGCACGTACTAAATCGATGCATCGGCCCTTATTGTGCATTTCGGTGACTCAGAAGCCTTTGTTGCAGTCTTCCTGTGAGCCAGAAATAAAACGCAACTCGGATAGATGCCGTCTCTTCCCACGCACACGGAGAACCGGGACTAGGAACTGAGAGAGAGAGAGAGAGAGAGAGAGAGAGAGAGGAAGAGCTAGGAGAAGTGTGTTCATACGCCATTAGATCACTGTATGACTTCTGTGTAAGAGTCGCCTCAACGTATTGATGTATAGTGTGGCGTTCATGTGTTCTCAGTCTGTTTAAAGAAGCAGTGTGTAATGTTTAGCGCCCTCTGCTGCCTGCTAGGTCAGATTGCCATTGCGATAAAAACAATAAAAACATTCACCTTTACAGTCATTTATTTAATTGCACATAGTTTCTGAATTAAAACTATATTTGACTCGTCTCAAGAAGAAAAAGCAGAGCTGGGGAGGTGGAGCGTATTTCAGGGCCAGAAAAAATGTAAACAGTAGTGTAAAATGAAGAAACTAGCCACTGTTTGGCTAAATTGTGAGGTATCACTTTCTTGGGTATGTCAGCGATCATTAGACTGCCTTCTGAAAGACACACACTTAATCTCGGGACTATCAATCAGTTTTGCTAATTGGCGGCCACCAGCATTCATTTATTGTTAGCCAAGTTAGCATTTTTGGTCATGCAGAATTGAGACACAGCCCTGATCTGATGCAACTGAAAGTGCAGAGTCGAAGATCTGCTTTTTCTCTATATTACTTTTGCTGAGAGAGCATTGTGAGCAGCGTGAGCAACACACACACACACACACACACACACACACACACACACACACACACACACACACACCCTCCTTTTAGTTATGATAATCAAAACAGCTGAAACCAACACACTAGGTCTTTGTGAAGTATGCATTAAAGTGTGTGAGTTTGCGTGTGTGTGTGTGTGTGTGTGCGCGCATGTGTGTGTGTGTATACAAATAAGTTCCACTCCAGAAATATCTCAGCGGACGTAGGGTGAACATCACCATGGAAACAGATGGCTTTCGTACAAATCACAGAAGCCCTGCACCAAAATGTTCACATGCCTTTAAAAGCATTCACACACAAATACACATAACACACAACACACAACACACACACACACACATTATCTCTGAGTGATTAGAGAGAAAACACTACTACAACTAAAGCTAATACTAGAGTATAAAAACCCCTCATAAATGATCTCAGCTACACACACACACACACACACACACACACACACACACACACATTTAACTGTTTAAACATTTAACACAGCAAACTGCTGTGGTATAAGAGGAATAAAACACTTTCCCATGCTGTTACAGGAAAATGATCAGCTAATGCAGGATTTAAAACACAATTAAACACAATTTATTCACTGTTGCTATGAGCTAGCATTAGCATAGAATCTCTTTCTAAGAAAATAAATACATGATGCCTTTGATATCTATATGGTTCCAGACATTTCTGTTCTGTTATCTGGAGAAAATTAAGTTTCTAAATACCTTCTTGTGCACATACTAAAGACTTTTAGGACTAGCAAATTAACGTTAGCTAGCTAGCATAATTTCTGGGCAAATGATGGGCAAAATTAGAAGAACTGGTGTTATTTATCAGTGGATATCTCACAGTTTCTGATTAGTTACATCATGAAATGTCTTATTTTGACAAGTTATAAGTCTTGTCATTCAATTTATTATCTTAAAACAAGTTTTAAAACTGTCGACGAGTCAGGATTGTCACTTTATTAGCTATTAGCTGAATAGCTGACTAATAAGCTAGAAGTTTGAGGGGTTAAATTGCTTCTCAGGAGAGTCTTTTTTTTAAAATACCGAGTCCTTGCCTGCTCTCTCTCTCTCTCTCTCTCTCTCTCTGTCTCTGTCTCTGTCTCTGAACAAACAGTGCCGAGTAAGTGACTAGTGAAGCGAACCCTCCGGAAAAGAAGGGCAGCTTATAAATATTTAATGCAAACACAAACGCTAGCCTCGCTAATATCCTCATTCAGCACTCTGGCATGTGGGAAAACTGGAGAGGAATCATGAAATCTCCCGACAGATTAATCAATAAGATTCAGTGATAAACTTCTCAGCACAGATTGATGGAGCTCAGATTTTTTTCTTCTTTTCACAGATGCACAAATGTGTTTTATCCAAAGTGAGCACTTCACTGCATTTTTCTTTATATTAGCACAACACACTGCTTAACAGATATGTTTCATTCATGATCAACGTTCAACGATTCAGTCTTTTTGAACCAGTCAGTCAGGAGAACGAATCAGTATCAGTCACTGCAATGCACCGGGTCATTCCTTTTGTTCAGGTGTTATCAACAGGATTCGCAATTTCAAACCACAAAATTTGAATTTGGAAACTAAAACACTACATTTCCACGCATTCACATTTATAAAATTTGAAATTTTACATCAATTTACGCCATATCTTGATCTGTCTGTGTTTTAAACATCAGATACTCGTGCAAGTCGCGTTCGCAGTTGCATGTATGCCGAATCAGATCCGTGACCCTTGAGTCAGTGAATCATTTCGGTCAAAACCTAGATTCATTCCTCTATCAGTGTTTGAGTTGGTGAATCTTTTTTTTCCAAGACTTAGATTCGCTTTTCTATCACTCTTTGAGTCGGTCAATCATTCGTTCACAGCTGAGATTCATTCCTCTGTTAGTGTTTGAGTCAGTGAATCAATCATTCATTCGCTCCTTTTTCCAGTGCCTGAATCAGTGAATCTTTTCTTTCAAGACCAAGATTCACTCCTCTATCGGTGTATACAGTAAGTCAGTGAAGCTTTTCAGTTATGACTAAGATGCGCTCCTCTCTTAACCAAGGTTCGATCAAAACCAAGATGGTTTGATGAAGAACCTGATCAGCACTCCTTGATTCAGTGAATCATTTCTGTCATGACTCAGTCATTCAGTGAATCAGAAGTGTTAAATGATTCCTCGTCAGCTAATTTGGGTTAAATGTGCAACTGAACGAAGCTGTGAGTGAATCTAAATGAATCATTTAACTGAACGACTCAAAAGACTCACTATCAAGCACTTTAAATGATATCACAGTGAATCACTGGGTACTTTAAAGGTTGATTGACTGGATTGTTGATAAAGTAAAACCTGCAGATTCCTAATGCATCCTGAGGATCACACGCTGCTTCCTAGATCGATGTTTACACTGTTCGCTATTTCTGCTTTCAATTGGGCCCTGATGTGAGTTAGAAACGCGAGGTGAAGGACTGTGGAGAACTTCACACAGGCCAATCAGCAGCTCCAATCAATCAGTTAAAGACTGGAGAGGAGCAAACAAACGTCCACGGGGAACCGCAAACACACCGCAGAACCGAAAGCAACTCAATTATACTAACTGACACACATCATTAGTTCAGTTCAGGGTGCGTGGAGATTGACAACATCTCTGTTATTCACCCTCAGCTTTGTGTGTGTGTGTGTGTAAATTAATTTTACCAAAGAGTGACTGTAATAAGGAGTGGAGTTAGAATAAATATATTATCGAGAGTTGTGTTTAGTCGTGCTGCTACAATATCCAATCAGTTTTTATGTTAATATTTTGGTAGTAAATGAACTTCTTTATTACAATAGAAGTATGATATTGTGTCACAAAGCTAAATGTTTGATTTTAAGCTACACCACTTTCTTTACAAATTCTTCTTTAAAACTACTGTGCACCTTTTATAAAAGGTAAGTAGATTTTTTTCAATATCAAAACGTGTCCAAAACTCGATACCATCACAGGAAGAGGCCATTTGACTGACAACTAAATACTATTTTTTTTTAAATAGAAATTTTAATTTTAGCTAATGCACTAACATTAGCATGCTAGTCAACTTTAGTTTGCGAGTTGCTCAAACCACTTTAATGAAAACAAGCAAAATGAAAGAATTATAAAACGAATAACAAACTTTTCTCATGTAGTGTAATTTTTGTTCAGTGAAACTATGGTTGTAAAATTATTGGCACCCTTACAGTGAATATTTGGCCAAACTTCCACTTGAGATAATGACAGCACTGAGCATCTTACTAAAACTGTTCAGTGAGGGTAAGAGACCGATTTCTCTCTTGATTTTCTTTATTTCTGAAACAAAATACATTTTAAAAAGATCTAATGAGAATGTTTTTTTTTTTTTTTTTGGTTAAAGGACTTTCACCTTTTGTTTCAGCAAGAAATTTGAATTATTTAAATAAACATGTGACGGTTTTTCAATAGTCACTCCAGGGTGCCAATACTTTTGAAAGACAATGTAAACAAAATATTTAGTGTTACAGTTCACACTATGGCAAAAATTGCATGCTGACAGTCAATCTAATAAAGCATTACAAACTAAATGATGTGTGTGTGTGTGTGTGTGTGTGTGTGTGTGTGTGTGTGTAAAAGAGAAAAAAGCTGCACATTTGCCACCCACTCAATTCTATGAGTCAACTCATCCTGCACCAAGCGTGGGAGAGAGGGAGAGAGAGAGAGAGAGAGAGAGAGAGAGAAGGAGAAGGAGAGACAGAGAAGGAGAGACAGAGAAGGAGAAAGGTAGAGAGACAGACACATACAGAGGGAGAGAGAGAGAGAGAGAGAGAGAGAGAGAGAGAATGAGACAGAATAAAAGAGAGAATATTTCTAATTCAAACAAAAGCCACCGTTTTTCCTTTTTCTCCCTCGTTGTGTGATGGAGGGATGTGATAGTGTGATGGAGTGATAGTGTGATGGAGGTGTGAGTCTCAGTCTTAAGAATAAAGCTGATAATCTCACTCCTCCCAGGAACGTCAGAAAGCTTCACAAAGACCGAGTGCAAACTTTGATCCCTAAAATAAAAAGTACATTATGCTTTCATGTGAGAAGAACTCTATTGCTGAATATCTCACTTTCTTTAATGACACAAACTTTTGAAACTCTAAAATTTACTCGTTTCTATCATCTAATATGATAAAATTGCAGACATGAAATGAACATCCAGGGCAAAATTTGGTTAAAAATCAGAGCGACTTTAGCATGGTGCTGTATAGTAGACTGTGTGCATTAGAATAAACTTCACTCTTTCATTTGGCTTTCAAAACACACAACGTATGCAAAACGGCCAACGCCCAAACTCACAGACACAAAACCTAAACTCTCCTCACAGCAGCACAGCCAAAGCAGCACAAACCCCGAGTGTACAATAATAATAATAATAATAATAATAATAATAATAATAGCTAAAATGTTTTTAACCCCTTTAAAATGCCTACAGTGGCCTTCTGACTAATCAGTGAGCCGAGTGTTCATAATGTTGGATCTTTTTTCCCATCATGGAGGGAAAATAAAATCTTGGATAGTTTTCCTTTTGTGCTTCAAAAACTTTACAATGAAATAAGAGAGTTGTGACAATATTTCCCCTAAAGCTAGCCTATTCTTACTATGTTTCTTGCTTTTAAGTTACACCGTATTACATTTAACAACAAAGAAAAAAAATGCTATTTCCTTCTTTAGTCCGCAATCCACTTGCGTTTAAAGGCGATGGTCTAGACGCTATAAAGAAGCTTCTCCAAAAAAAAAAAAAAAAACTAACAACCTTGGAGGTGTGAACTAAACTAAATTGACATCCATTTAGGTTCCAGACCACCACCTTTAAACACACGCACTCGCCTTTATATCTGAAAAAATCAGGGATAGAAAATGCGGACTGAAGAATGAAAAAGTGTTTTTTTCTTTGCGGTCAAATGTAATACGATGCTATTTCCTTCATCGGTTTAGATGATATTCAGATGCTTCTCAAAAAATTATGGTGAGCGTGAACTACACACAGGTGAAGTAAAGAGACCAGAAATACGACTTAAGCAGGCGCGTAACCCGGCTCTGAATACGAGGAACTTTCCCTGTGTAAATAAAGTAACACGTGGACGCAAGTCAGCGATTCTGATTCCAGCCATTTGACCAATGAGTTTAGACATTGTAACATGTGACCTCACACTCCTGAAGTGCAGCTAGACAGAAGAAACGAAGAACGCCCGGAAAAAACCCCAAATATTCTATACCTGCTGAATATTAAATTCCTGAATTCTGAACAAAAGCCGAGTAAATGTATGAAATGAATGAATAAATAAACAAGTGAGTCACGTCTGCAAACGACGTCTTGCTCAAAACCGACGTATTACGCACACAGTGCGTTTATCATCACCGATTTCACATGCTGAAGAGTCGCTCTCAGGAAAAAAACCCAGAAAAACCAGTAATTATTTATTTACAAAGCTGTTAATATCGCTGTTTTCCTTTTAGCTGCTGATTTGTGGTACAAATGCTCCAAAATAGAGATGAGTCATCAATCACTAACATCCGCTAGGACAATGGAGTGACGCTCTGCTACAGTCAGGCAAAAGGTTTAATAATATACAGAAATTTCCGTAAAAAGATTGTTTGTGATCTCAATTCTAAGCCAAAAACAATTCAATTTCTTAAAAAAAAAAAAATCATGCAGCTCTAA
Organism: Pangasius djambal; assembly: GCA_022985145.1. Classification (NCBI taxonomy): domain Eukaryota; kingdom Metazoa; phylum Chordata; class Actinopteri; order Siluriformes; family Pangasiidae; genus Pangasius; species Pangasius djambal. The sequence goes on from CM040995.1 coordinate 1,082,618, forward strand.
ATTTCTAAAATCCAGTTACTCAAGACAATACAAAACAGTGACGATAAAGAATAAATCTAGTTAAAAAAAAAAAAAAGAAACAAACAGAGAAAACTAGCAATAAAATAAAAACAGAAATATTGTTGTACAAAAAAATGACCAGAAGTGTAAATATGTCTAAGTGAAATAAAATGAAATATGAAATATGAAAAATGGAGGAATAGAAATACGTGTAAATAAAGATGTAAATGGAAATATTCTTTTAAAAATCTGAAAAAAAATACAATCCTGTGATTATATTCTAAATGCTAATAAAATAAAATTAAAAATTGTGCGACAAAATTGTACAAAATTCAGCCACGCAAAATTCCGCTAAAGCCACAGTGCTTAAAGTGATAGATAACGAGTGCAGGGTGAAGTGTGAAGTTTTCCAGCAGAGAGAGAGAGAGAGAGTGTGTGTGTGTGTGTGTGTGTGTGTGTGTGTGTGAGAGAGATTCAGCAGTCCTGGCAGTCGTCCAGAACAAAACACCAGAGAGATCAGTTACTGATTTCCTCAGGCCAAAGCTGATTCATTAATTGTGCTTCACTTCACACACACACACACACACACACACACACACACACACACACACACACACACACACACACACAGAGCAAATATCAAACAGCTTTTTTCACTTTTCACATTCTCCCAATGCAAAATGTCTCCGCTTACACACTTGATGTAAAAATGACTCATTGGATTCCGAGGTTTCTGTGATTAGCATAAATAATACTGCAGGAGTGAAAACACACACACACACACACACACACACACACACACACACACACACAATGACAATTTTACATTATTCATGCAGCCTGATCTCCTGAAGTGAATATTTTTAAATAATCAATACAGACAGAGGACAAAAGAGAAAAAAAAGAGCAGAAAATATCAAAGGAAAGGAGGAAAAAATGGAAGTGAAGAAAATAAGTCAAAACAGAAAAGAAATTAAAATGAAAACTTAAAAATAATGAGAAAGAGAAAAGCGAGAAAATCAAAGAGACAGGAAAAAGATACAAAGACGATAAGAGAAGAAAACACAAAGACAAAGAGCAGAAGAGAAGAGAAGAGAAGAGAAGAGAAGAGAAGAGAAGAGAAGAGAAGAGAAGAGAAGAGAAGAGAAGAGAAGAGAGTTTTTAAGGGTGGAAAAAACTGGAAACCAGAGAAGAGCACAAATAAAGAAGAGACGAAAAAATGAGAACAAGGGAAAAGGGAGAACACAACTAAAATAGGTGGAGAGATAAAAATCAGAATTAAAGTGTAAGAAAAAAGGAAAAAAAAAAATCAAACGAAGAGGGGAAAAAAATCAGAAGAAGAGGAGAAAAATCAAAAGAAAAGAAAGGGAAGGAGGAAAGTAACGGAGGGAAATTCAGAAACACTATTTATTGACAGCGTGTTGTTAGCGTAACTCCGTAACTCCAGAAGCTTTCAGTCGTAAATATGGGGGCGTGGTCACACAGTGACATCACAGGAAACAGATCGATACGCTTTCGTGTCAAACCAAAAGCACACTGTGTTATAGAAATGTTACTATTAGAGGTTAGCATGCTAGCTCATGCGCTGAGATTACGCTATAGCATGGTGTCATTTAGCATGCTATGCTACGCTACGCTAGCTGATGTTACGCTACGCAATGCTGTGTTCATGTGTTCATCTGTACATTTCTACAGCATCATGCTGCACTTCAGCCTCGGGGAAGAAAAGTTTTATTTAGAGAATTAAACTCCGAGACGTTCCTGATGTCAGTACGGGAAAAACACACAGCGAGGGATTCAGCTCGGTTACACACACTGTTCTCGCCATGACAACAATGATGACGATGATGATGATGATGACGACGACGATGGCGACGATGATGATGATGATGATGCACCTCGGGTTCAGGTGACGCTTCTTTGTGCTTATGAAAGTGAGAAATTGATCCGTTACGTGATTTGTGCATTTGTAGGTCAGACATAATGACGGAGAAAATGAAGCTCCTGTGGCGAGAAGCGCACCTCACCTGGGTTTTAAAAGATAAATCACCTCATGTGTGTGTGTGTGTGTGTGTATCCTGTCACAGCGACAGCATTCCCATAACTCTGTTCCACACACGGGAGAAAACTCCGCACGTGAGCAGGCAGTAACGCACTTTATTACTGTAGGGTTATAACGTAATGGCAAACTCCTCCGTCCTGAAGATGTCGGAAAACTTACAGCTTCACCTCTGACTGTTACAAAGCGCTGACGCTGGAGACTCCTTCCATAAATGTTACATAAACGTCTCCTTACAGAAAACTTCACCAGATTAACGATTTTTAAATCTGTTTATTATCAGCGGAGCGTCCGCCGTACACGTCCCTGTGAAGGAGCTGTTACTATAGAAACGATAACGTATTAGAACGAGTGCATTAATATAAACCTGCGATTTGCAGCTGCGCTACTGTGAGAAAATTCATCAACACCTTCTGACCAATCAGAGTCCAGAATTCGTCAGCGCTGTGGTGTGTAACATTTTAAACAAATTATTATTCTGTACAGATATTATTAATGATTTAAAATGATGTCATTATTATAAAAAAAAAAGTCTGTATAGTCATTTCCTTAAGACACTTAACACTGAACCAGAAAAGTGTGTGTGTGTGTGTATTTGACTAAATCCTTCCTAGAAGCTTGCAGTGTGATAATTAACAGTGTGAGACTTATTGAGAGGTGTACACACACACACACACACACACACACACACACACACACACACACACACACTCCGAGCTCTTCATTTCTAATCCACATGGTTTTCCCCCAAAGGACGCCCCTCATGGGTTTGGTTAGTAAATGCTGCTATCTCTTCACTGCAGCAGGCCCGAGCTGCTTCGGCTTCTTTCCCATGATGCTCTGCTTCTGCTCGCTCAACAGTGATCGTGTGTATGTGTGTGTGTGTGTGTGTGTTCAGAGCTGTATATACTGTAAGGTCCAGAAGTCGACACATGCTACTACTACTAACGATACACTAATAATCTGTTATAAGTGTTATTTAGCCAGCGCTAGTGTTCGAATTCTGGCTATAATGATATAGAAAACATGAATATTGGCACATTCAGTGTTTTTTATTCTTCTTAGAAGGTTAAAAAAAATATCTAAATGATGTCATATTTCTCAACCAAGATTCCATCAAAAATAAAAAAAAAACAACAAAACCGTGTCTTCGTATTATGTGAAAGCGGCCAGGACCCTCTGCGTTATTTCAGGAAACTGACTACATCTATTAAAATGATCAGCGATATCTGTACAGAATAATAATTTGTTCAAAATGTTTTACACCACAGCGCTGCTGAATTCTGGATCCTGATTGGTCAGAAGGTGTTGATTCATTTTCTATAACAGCAGCTCTGACAGCAGTGCAGCTGCAAATCACAGGTTTATATTAATGCTCTGGTTCTAACAGGTTATCGTTTCTATAGTAACAGCTCATTCGGAGGGACGTGTACGGCGGACGCGCCACTGATTATAAACTGATTAAAAAAAAAACGTGTAATCATTGATATGGTGGAGTTCTCTGTAAAGAGATGCTTCTTAATTAACACATATGGAAGGAGTCTCCAGTGTCAGCGCTTTGTAACAGTCAGAGGTAAAGCTGTAACTTTAACTTTTCCGACAACTTTTGAGGAGTTTACGCTTTTTGAGGTTTTTCTCAGTAATACGACAAGCTGCGTTTTTTTTTTTAAACTTCAACAGAGAGAGAGAGAAAAAAAAAAAGAGAGAGGCTGGTGAGGGAATGAATGTTTACAGCTGCTATAACGTAATTGAGAACAGGAACTAACTTATAAATGCAACTATAAACAGACAAAAAGTATGATGCATGTTCTTTAATGAATAAAATAATTGTCATTAGCAAACTGCTGTGGTATAAGAGGAATAAAACACTTATCTACTTTGTAACGACACTTACTCCTGTTAACAGCACAACACCATTTATTCCTTATTTAACTCCTAAAAAACGACTAAAAATGGACGAAAACATCTCTACATATTTCTCGGATGCCAGAATCTATGAATGTTCACTATGAGTCAAAAGTTTGTACACACCGAATTGAATATTTAATTTTTAAAACTTTTCTTAACGACATTTTGATAAAGGCTAATGGCTGAAAATTGGTTTCTAGAAACCAATTTTTTTTCTCTCTCTCTCTCTGTTTTTTCTCTCTTCATCGTCTTTATAAATGACCTGTAACACCACCACGTAACGTGTAACTGCACATGTAATTCATCAGACTGCGCTCGGATCAGTCTTTTCATCTGAGATCTTAATAAATCAGAGAAAAGCCGAGCTCAGAAGAATCATACATCAACCTCCTCCTCCGGGCTGAATCAAAACACATCACACATTCCTCACGCATCAATATTCAGCGGGTGTGATGTTATCGGATGGAGTCGTTTTGATTAATTCCACCATGGTAAAGTTTAATCAATCATCACTCCTGCTGTTGACTTCAATTTTAATGGATTTTTAGCTCCGATTAAACACACGAGTGTCTCCAGCGGCTCATGCTGCTCACTTCTCAGTCTGTCCGTGTGGAAGGCGCGAAGAAGCCGCTGAAATCTGAAATCTCAGCCTCTGTGTGTAACCGTGATGAAGAGGAGCCTGAGGCAGTGGTTTGGTCACACACACACACACACACACACACACACACACACACACACACACACACACACGCAGTCTGTTTACTAGGGCATGACCGAGAATTTGCTTTCTTATCCATAACATGACGATCAGCTGCAAATTTGTAAAAAAAAAAAATCCAAAAATCCAAACCAAAAAACAGCAGAGGACGACTAGAAGATGTATGAAATTTATTTTACATTTTATAGTTCATCAAATATTTTTGTGGCCAAACCGAACTAAGAATTCTCAGCAGATTTTCAAACAATTCACTGATTGTCATCGTACTACTGCTGAGCAAAAAAACACCAATCAACTGTAAACTATGCTGCGTTCGATTTAACTCGGAAACGGGAAGCCGCAACTTGGGATTACATCATTTCCAACTTCTGTGTGTTCGAGCTACACAGTGAGGGGGAAAAAAACCCCCAAAAAAACAGGACACCTCCTTGTAAATCTGTTAGCAACAAGCTAGCCAGCTAACTGTGATGAGTGATGTATATTTACTCCTGTATAGTCAGGGTTATAGATTTAAAAAGCGACTATGTCTGTATGTCGACTGATCTAAAGCTAAAACGTGTGCATTTACAGTACAACTCATTTAAAAGGTAAGAAGTGCCACTGTGTTTGCTGTTGATGCCGTGAGCAGCCATGCTGATTTGGTGTTAATTGCTGAACTCGGGGGATGATGAGACCGTCCTGTGTTCGTGAGCAGGAATTGAGGAGGTGTTTTCTTAGGTTTTTCCTAGAGGGAGGTCAGAAATTAAGGAGTTATGCCCTTAAGCCCTTAAGTTATGCAGCATTACAACACAGGTTTCCAGCTAATTTACATTTAACCACGCCCACCAAAACACATAAAAAAAAGAGACTCGTAGTAGCTACGCCATTGTGTCAGTCAACAGCATCTAAAATTAAAACAAGATAAACTGCGTTCTTCATTAAAACAAGCTGCCTGCGATCTTATTAAAAGTTAACGCTGAAATTGTAGCAGGTTTTGTTGGTGATAAATGAGACAGCCATTATGGAGGAGAGCTTCACCACCATGTGCCACCTTCTCCTGCCCTCTGGGAGTATAAAAGCTCACACACACACACACACACACACACACACACACACACACACACACGCCAACATCAAATCAAATAATAGCTCTTTTCTTATTCTCTCCTCAGGGTGAAGACACGGTCTGTAATGACACACAGGAAGTGATCGTACAGTTTCATTCCTAACGTGCATCAACTCATCGAGTTCTTTACACGAGCAAAATGTGAGAGAAAAAAAACAAAACAACCAGAACCGAGATCCCGTACTGTAACATTAAAGAAGCCAAATCGCCCAATTTTGGTCAATTTCCTGTCCGGGCGCCGTTCTGACAGCAGCATCGAGGACAACGGTGTTAAAGGTTAAAGGTTAAACAGCAATCTGTTTGAATGCCGATTGAAAAAGAGCAGCGATCTGTGCTTTGATGCTCGCTAGAAGAGACCACCGAGGCCTTCAAGCAGAATAGTGAATGTTTCTGAGATGCAGCAGATCAGCGAATATCGCTCAGTATTTCTGTCTTATTCTACAACATTTTAGCAGAACATTTTAAATGTGAGTGTATTACATCATTTAATACTACTGTTAAAAAAATAATGTAATTACTAACCTACATATTTATAATATTTATAAATATATTTATCTGATTGGCAGATTCTATAATTAATAATCTAAAGCCTTTTACAAATATTTAAAATTTTATATTTTGGTTTAGCTAGCAAGATTTTCACCCAAATATTTGACCTAAATTCAGAAATGTCCAAACACCCAGTTTTAAAAGTGCACAAAGATAAAATGACTTCTAGTGAGCATTAAAAATTATGCTACACATTTAGTTCCTATTTGCTTTTGAACCGTTTCTATTTATCTATGTAATGTGACAGTATACAAAAAAATTCAGCCATGAAAGATTTGACGATTATTGTGAGAAGATATTTTAGCTTCTCGTCCCGACTTGACCTTCAACAACAGTGGCAAAAGATTTCACTTCAGCTTCTGTCTCTCAGTGGAATTGTATAATTCCAGTGAATTTATAAATGGTCGTGTTTAGTCATCAGAGCTCTTTTACTCGGATATCGCGTCGTCACTCAGCCTGTCTCTCCCAGACTGCGCTGTGTTAACCTGCCAGAAAGGAAACTACCCACACACAGAAAGCTATTTAACTTAACAATGTCAGAATCCTTTCAGACAAAATATTACAAAAGAAGACGATATCAAACCGCAGACATGGTTAAACACAAAGGTGAATGTTAGACCTTCGTTACTTTATAGTTATCAACTATTCATGACTCCTGAAAGAGCAGGTCCCATAAAAAAAAACGGTCCTGTTCTCTTTATGCCGCAAATCACAGGTTTATATTAATACGTTATCGTACGAGTAACAGCTCATTCACAGGGACGTGTACAGCGGATGAAAGAGATGTTTATTTAACCTTTATGGAAGGAGTCTCCAGTGTCAGCACTTTGTGACGTTCAGAAATAACGTTGTAACTTTAACTTTTCCGACATCTTCAGGACAAAGCAGTTTACGCTTTTGACAGTTTCTCAGGTGACAAGCTGCGTTTTTTTTTCTTCTTTTTTTCCAAGAACGAGAAGAGAGAGAGAGGCTGGTGAGGGAACGACTGTTTATAGCTGCTGTAAAGTAAGTGAGAACTGGATCTAACAATAAATGGATAAAAAGCATGATGTGTCATTCTTCAATAAACAAAAATGGTAAGCTTGTCAAATTGCTGTAGTATAAGAGGAATAAAAAACACGACACGATGCGCTGTCATAGGAAAATAATCAACTTCAGAGTGGTAACAGGAACTCCGCTTCATAACACCACCATCATTGATTATTTCCCTACAACAGCACAACACAGAGTGTTTAATTCCTCTGATTTGAACTGTGTAGAGTTAGTATTTTTTTTCTTAGCAGCAGCCAATCAGGACCACAGTCCAAGGTGAAAGGGAAGTATTACATCTACATATCTCGTTCCTCTCGAGTTACATATTTACTTTAAATTATAACTATAACAAATTATCATGATAACCGTTGATGTGTTTGTGTTGCCGTTGCCGCCTCCGCGGTAAAAGCTAAATATTACACTCTGGATCATATAGAAAGTTAACTGCAGTACAGTACAGCGACGTCAGCCAGGGATGGAGGGATTAATAAACCCCTCTCGCTGCAGTGCACACGGGGTATTAAGGGAATTCATGCAATCACACTGACTCTCAACGGTTTTTCATTTCAGGCTGCTGTACAGATAGAAGGAGAAAAATAAAGGAGGGGGGAGGGAAGCAAAAACAAAAGACAGCTTATTAAATTTCTCCATCACGCCAAAAACGATGTTCCAGAACACAAAAATATCAGCGGCTAATTTGAGCGAGGAATAAATGGGGAGCGAGGAGGTTTATGGCCCTCATTAGAGCCAACAGTGGCTTTATCATCTCGCACAGAGGGAGGGGAAGAAAGAGAAGACGAGTGAAGCTGGAGGAAAAACCGAGGATTCAGGGTTAACACACATACGTGTTTGTTTTTCTATTCTTGTGAGGACCTTCCGTTGACGTAATTATGAACGCAGCTAATTAATGCTATGCTACACCTAAACCTTAACCTCAGAAACCAAAAGCTTTTTGTAGAAGACTCATTTAGTTTTTGTGAAATTAATAAAGCAGTCAAGCAGCAATGGCAGCTCAGTGGATAAGACATTGGACTTCTGAATGGAAGGTTGTGAGCTCAAATCCCAGCACCATCAAGCTGCCACTGATGGACCCTTAACCCTCAACTGCTCAGTTGTATCTAAAATATGGATAAAAAAAATATGGATAAGAGCATCTGCCAAATGCCATAAATGCAAATATAAATATCCCCACAAGGTCAAACCTGTCAGACACTTCAGACATCTGGTCCCTACTGAGATATAAAGCATCCCATAAATAAGTGAGGGCAAGAGTTTATTTCAAAAAACCAGTTTGTGCTGAAAAAAAAAAAAAAGATCTAAAAGATGATGGAAAAAGCTTCAATTATACATTCACAAAACATAACAATTTGATGGTTCTCAAAATTGGCCAAAAATGTCTCAGGCCCCAAACAGTTAAAGTTTGTCTGAAACTCGGCACCACTGAGGACACGGGAACTTGAGCTCTGTAATTCACAACACAACTCTCAGTTCATCACCGTCTTTTGTGATTTGAGGAAACCCCCCCACCGAGCCTCGGCGATCTCCTCCAGCCCTGATCCCCAATCAATATTCAGATTCAGCCCCTCATTTGCATATCAAGCTTGGCATCAGGCTCGTGTGCACGGATGTGGTGAAGATTACACCTTCTATTTCTCCCGAGCTGGAGGAACCCAATGAATGTGTGTTTGATTGCGTGGCTCGTCCATGAGTCTCGGTGCGAGCTGCTTCTGCAGGAGTCGTTATTGACGCAGACAAGCGCCATTGGCCCCGATCATTACTTCTCCTCGCTGATGAGGCGCCATAACGCAAACGGCGAAAACACGGAACGTCAGACTGAGGTGATATAACGAGCTGATTTTCCACGTGAGCTGAAACTGATAGACTGCTCGCTCTTTACGACTCCAAATCGTTATTGGACTGAAGAAGAGAGGAGCTTCTATATAAAAATGACAGAAACACATGCTACTGTATATAAAAGTCCTATTTATGATTAATTATTTAACACGACTCAATCGGTTGCAGGAACATCTGAGGAGAATGTTAGGTTTCTCAACCTCATAACCAAAATAAACAGCTGATTAGAGCTGAAAAAGTGTTTGCAAGCGAAAAAAATGTGAGTGCATAATTATAAAAGTTTGACTTTGGATGCGATGGATAACCTGAGACACGCCCATTTATACGTTTCATATCGCCTTTAAAAGCACATTTTAAACCTCATAATATTGTCACATTAGCTTATCTAAGCCAGCTAACATAATAATAATGTTAGAAATAATATGTACATTCTTCCTACTTTATTTTTATTTTCTCTTATTTAATCGAACAAACAAACAAACAAAGAAAAACGCAGCTTGTCGTATTACTGAAAGTATAAACGCCTCTGTCCTGAAGATGTCAGAGAAACTAAAGTTATAGCTTTACCTCCGACTGTCATGAAGCGCTGACACTGGAGACTCCTTCCTTAAATAAATGTAAATAATCCTTACAGAAAACGAATGATACGAACGATTTTTAAAATCTGTTTATGTATTGTGGAGCATCTGCCTTAGACGTCCCTGTGAATGAGCTGTTTCCATAGAAAAGATAACGTATTAGAACGAGCGTATTAATATAAACCTGCACTGCCATCAGAGCTGCTGTTATAGAGAATTAATCAACACCTTCTGACAGAAATCCAGGATTCTTCTTCGAACAGTGAGATTCGTCCTTTATTTGTCCCTTATGATCAACTCCCACACCGCTGACCTCTGACCCACGAGCTTATTTAAGTTTCATTTTCTAGGAGTGTTCTAAGTAATCCCTCCCTTCTAAGATGAAAAAGTGGACCGTTCTGTAGTCAGGATAAAGGGAACATACTGTATTATGATGCGCGTGTCGGTTTGTCCGAACCCCGAGGCGGTGCCATACATCAGCGCTCACACTCCTGCAGCTCTGTACTGCACACACTGACACCACCACTGTACCAGATGTACAGACATGAATCATCTTCAGCAATCACACACACACACACACACCACACACACACCACACACACACCACACACACACCACACACACACACACTCTCTCTCTCTGTCTCTCTGGAAATATCCAACAGCTGAATTATTGAGTTCTGTAAAAGTTTAACAGTACATAGCGTCAGTTTCTGGATTCTGATTGCCAACAGTACATTCCTAAATGTTTTATTCCTCTTATACAACAGCAAATTGCCAATGATTTTTCAAAGAAAACATCCTGTCACACTTTTTATCTGTTTAAAGCTACATTTAATGTTGGAACAACAGGATAGTTTCTGTTCTCACTTACGTTAGAGCAGCTATAAACAAACAGTCATTCAATCTCCAGCCTCTCTTTATTCTCTCTATTGAAGTTAATAAGAAAAAAAAAAAACAGCTTTTCATATTACTGAGAAACTGTGAAGCATAAATTCCTCCATCACACCACCCTGTCATTTGTTATTTTCCTACAACAGCACCACACGCACTGTTTCATTCCTTATTTGTTCCACTTCTGTGGCATATAATATCCTAAACGTTTGGCTAAATGACATTTGTGTCACTTCATGTAGGAAAATAAATACATAAAATGCATGTCACTTAATGCCACACTTTATTTTCTCATTAAAAAAAACTGTACTTTTCACTGTACTTTTTTGTTTGAGGTAATAATAATAATAATAATAATAATAATAATAATAATAATTGAAAATATATGATTATTCCTTTTTTATTATTCTGTGGCTGAATCTCAAACAGTGTTCATATAGCAGCTCTGATACTTAAACATTATTTAACTCAAAGTCCTGCGTTTATTCACATCACATCTATTTTTTTGTGCCTTCACTCTTGACACTTTGGGAGGGTGATTTCTGTGTGGTGATGATTTGCTCCTCTCCTCTGAAGACATTTTAATTAGCGCTGTACGAGGCGCCTCTGTTTATCCATGACACGTTTTATGTTTATGGATCAGACACTCCAGCGTTTACTCCATGTTCTGGTTTTAGGATTTATTTCACATCTGGGTGTGTGCTAATATCAAATATTATCATGAGAAAAAATTTAAAACCTTACTGTAACATGATTATCTGAAGCAACAGATCTGTCGGCCATGTTTCTGTCTCGTCTGTTACACAAAGTCACAGCATCACCCGCTATACTGCTTTAAACATTTCCAAATTATGGAAGACAGATGTGTGTGAGACAGACTTTAAGTCCTAACATCCTTCCATATTTGATGCTGCCTTCTCCTGAATGCCGCACATGGTACTGACGATGATTTGAAGCGTTTGAGATTCCTGCTATTTGTTTGTTTTGGATATTTCAGTTTCAGACATGATTGTGAGCCTCAAGGGAATGAAAATGTTTTTGCTGTTTGCTCTGTCATTGTTCTAATCAGGTGGAAATTGCACTGTGTGTGTGTATGTGTGTGTGTGTGTGTGTGTGTGTGTGTGTGTGTGTGTGTGTGTGTGTGTGTGTAGCAGCAGTCAGGGTGCAGTGTGTCAGAACACACAGCTCGCTTTTCACGCAGAAACACACTGTCGTTCCTGTGATCTCTTTATCACCTCTGATTGGTTTCTGTGATTTATCAGAAGCTGAAATGTTGCTCGAAGCTCGTTTGACTATTTTTATTGTCTGTGATGAGAAACAGGGTGAAGCTGATTTATCCTGCGCTCACACCACCAGCGATGTGACGCGACACGACAGAGTGGGCGGGGCAAGCAACACAACAAAGTTAAGTTAAAGTCAACTTTATGCAAATGAGAAATGAAGTGAACTGATGGCACCCAACAGGAGTAAGGGACAGTGGTTTGTTTCTTTTTTCCCCCCAAACTATGAAACGTTCCGTGTTTTTTTTGGTTCCACACATTTCGCTCACGCCTCCTTCACTATTACTGACATACACAGAGGCCACACCTCCTTCACTGAGACTGACTGCACAGAGGCCACGCCTCCTTCATTATGACTGACATACAGAGAGGCCACGCCTCCTTCACTGAGACTGACATACAGAGAGGCCACACCTCCTTCACTGAGACTGACTGCACAGAGGCCACGCCTCCTTCATTATGACTGACATACAGAGAGGCCACGCCTCCTTCACT
>CM040995.1:1102369-1143451 GCA_022985145.1 Pangasius djambal
AAATTTGAGTATTTTTCTATGTTATGTTCATGTTTATGTTCATAAACTTTTTATTTAATAAAATATGTTTTCATAGTTTGTGTTGTCCCTTATTATCAATGCAAAATGGTCACTAACTAAAGAGGATTTATGCTGATATTGCCCAAAAACCCTATTTTGTTCAGGCGTTTCCAAACTTTTGGAGGGCAGTGTACATTGGTGCTGTTAAATACTGAATCATTGCCTTAGGAATCAAATCGAATAATAGCAGATTCGGTGGTATCGTCAACTACTGAATCGTTGCATTATGAATCAAAATCGTAGCAGATTCAGTGGTATTGTCAAATATCAAATTATTGCCTTATGAATCGGATTTGAAATGTAGCAGGTCACTGCAGATTCAGTTGGATCATTAAATGTTGAATTGTTGCCTAATCGAAATTGATAAGCTTATCAATTTATGCCTTATCATGTGGAAGCCTGAGGTTTACACCACTAGTAGGAACTTGCAATGACAAAATTAGAAGAAATTTTATTTTGCACTGTGTGAAGAATTAGTTAGTTAATCTCAGTAACTTGGTAGACCAATAAACAACAATCAGCATGTGACATTACATAAACAACAGACACCACTGTGCTGCAAAAATCTTCAATTCCAAAGCGATGACACACTTGCAGGGGTTTTAAAAGGGCAATGAACCGCATTGCTGACTACATTCGCACTGTAAAGTAAGAAAGATTTTTCTGTTCTCTCTCTCTCCAGAGCTGAGGACCAGCAGTTACTGGGGCAGGAAGGCATGAATCCACCCCCACGGCTCGATTTAAACACACACTAAGCTTGAGTTGGCTGATAAATATTATTTGCAGTGTAATTTTATTCTATTATTTGTAATATCGCTTCCTCCTTTGGACTTGTTGGTACATTACATGTTGGACTTTTCAGCCTAAACAATTCGTTTCTGAGCACAAACTGAAGTCAAGCTAAAAGAGCGAAGTGCACAGAGACACACTGTGGAGACATTGCGTGGTTTAAAAAATAAATATCATATAAAAGTTTCCATTCACAGTGTCAATAAGTGAAGTTTAAAGACGGCACTGTACTTTAGGTGCGATAAAGTTTATTCTGCTTTTTTATGAAACTGTGCTTATGCGTTATTGAAACAAATGACATCATCTGAGGAACCTTTAATGACGCCAGTGGACGTTAATAGTGCTTTCACATCGTGTCAGAACTCTGATAATTACGAGCTTCTGACTGTTGACCTCACATCATCATTAAACTTTTAATTAATGACTAGACGGTGTATAATGTCACGACTGAAAACACAGCAGTGTTGATCATCCATTCCTTGTTATTTTCTAGCATTACCCATAAAACAGGTACCGCTAGTTTCTAAATCTACTGAGGCATGAAACAACTGACCTTAAAACCTTCCTCCTGAATTTTCCTTTAAAGGCTACAAACAAATTGGAATAGTATGAAGCTCCTCCGTCAGCCACGCCGAGAAGATGTCCACCGAAGGTCAAACTAATGTTAGCAATCTGTATTAAATGACATCTCGGCTCAGCTACATGTAATGATTACTTTCCCGCTGAGATTTAATGGACGGTTCATTCTCACACATCGGTTTTCAGTCCCAGAGACAACATGGAGCTGATTTTAACGCCACACGAACGAGCGAGAGCGTTTTCACAATTTTCCTACGCCACATGATGTTCACGATGAATTCTGTAGAGTAGAAATGTCTCAAATATCTCATTTTGGTTTGTGAAATGAGAGAGGTACTGCACATCAATCCACAATTCCTTTTAGCACGCTAATACAGGCTAGCTAGCATTTGCAAATGTTTAGCCAATTTTCTCATTTCTTACAATATTTTTCAGCTCACTGAGAAAAGCAGCTGCGTAACACCACATGACAGATAACCGTGTGGCTGACTTTAGACAACGGAACCGTATCTATGGCAACCGTAACTGTGACAACCACTGAAATTGCAGTTTAAGCTCAAAATTTTTAGCTGTATTAATCTCCAAAATGACAGATACCTCCAAATCTTTTTGTTAGTCATCATGTTTTAATAATGTTTTGGATAATAATGGAGTAAAACACAAAAGGCCCATCAACCTTTACTAGAGAGGGCCTTTTCCTGTTTCCTGTAACTAACCAAATGTTTAAACTCAACAAGGCTCTCATTTCCACTTCATAGCTAATTAGCATAAATAATATTCTGATCGTGCTATTCTTTAGCTCAAACCACAGCGTAAAAGCAGTCACTCTCCACCGTCAGTCCACTCGGATTTTAAATAAAACTCCTTAAATCTACTTAACATTGTGGCTTTAATGTACACAGGTCTCCTGCTAATCTATTTTTGTGCATCACCTTGCTAGCGGTGTGTTACTGTGCTCGCTAATTACTAGCTCCAGGCTGCATTTATAACACACTCAAAGGAGGAAATAAATAACACACAAAATACTTAACAGTTGTTAAATAATTGGATTGTTTAAATTTAAATATTAATAACAGTAGCAGTGATTGTAGTAAACCAACTATTTAGTATTCTGTCCCATTATTTTTTATGATCTGGAGATAGTAAATGCTAGCTAGTATGCTTTCAGGGTCGGTTAATTTCACAACTAGGAAAAATGGATTCTCCAAAATAACAGCGGTTTGTTTTTCTGAGTGATTATTGAGTGATTATTGAACACTGTCACGTCTTTGCGTCCTTGTTGGACCAACATTCCTAAAGACGGGCTAATAATATAGCACAGAGCAGGCTAAATTCTGTCCCTGAGGCACTTAGCATCTTTTTATCTCTGGTTTGTGGACACAAAACACCCGGGTTCAAGTAGATGCAGCTGCGGAAAGAAAACCTTCTTACGATTACTTATGCAAAAAATCAAAATAAATGTAAACCATCATTAATTTTGAAATAAAAACAAATGGAACACTGAGTGTTTTACGCTAAATTCTGATGTAGATTTGTTTAGTTTATGTTAATGAAACTAGCCCTGTTAAGAAAAATATATTCCAGATTAAGAGAAATAAATGAATAACAAATAATGCTAATGGAGGGATAATGGTTATCTTCTGTATAGACTAGCTGTCCCTGATTCTAACATTGAAATCTTTTAGTAAATTATGTGTTTTTAGCCAAAACGAATTGAAAATTCCAGCAATATTCATAAACATTTTGCTGATTTTCTTTGCACTCGTGTGTGTATGATTGGCTGATAAAAGCCAATCAGTCGTAAATTACCAAGCGCGCTCGTGGCACAGCCGATTTACATTTATCCACGCCCACAAAACTGCATAACTGAATAGGACAAAATGAGTGCTATTTTATTTATTTCATTAATTAAAGGAAACTGCACTGTGCTGTTTTATTTCATATTTCTTCTACTTTATCACATGCTTTTATTTCATAGACAGGCCTGACAGCTTCGAAGCAAGACCTGATGTTACCAAACGTCTAAAGAAATCTTTATAAGCTGCCCGTAAGAGCAGACTCTCTCCCACAAGGCAGTTAAACGGCCTGGTGTCAAATGACCTGCTTTCTTGCATGAACCTTGAACAGACGGAAGGAATAAAGACAGAGAGAGAGAGAGAGAGAGAGAGAGAGAGAAAGAGAAATTGATGGAGTTTATTCTCTCCTGCTGCTGGATTCCCGCCTCAGGCGAACACTTTGCCTCGTTTCGTACTGCTGTTCAGCCGAAGCTGATTTGCAAACAAAAGGAGCCACTGATCATCCTCCATGTTTCGAGACAGCCACAGGCATCGCAGTCAGAGAGAGAGAGCGCCTTCACCGCTTCTACTCGCATCTCGGTAACGCTTTTAACACCGCAAGACTTCCAGCTAGGGTTGTTATGGTGTCACGGTTTCACTGTTAGTCATGGTGTATGGTCGGACGGTTATGTGTCTATTTCCGTCTACCCATTCATTTTTTTTCTCCAATACTTCAGTAGTATCCATTATTTTTGCATTCAGCTGTGACTCCTCAAAAATTTCCCAACCCCAACTCTTGGGAGTCGCCCAAAATCACACTACAGCACCTACGTTTTCTCAGCACAGGGACCCCGACTGCTCTGAAACCCTTTGGCTCTGTTTAATCCGTTAAACACTCTGCATTGCTAACGCTGCTAGCATGTTTGTAACTTTATCATCCACAGAGAAGAACACGGCAACAACTAAAACAAACAAACAGCGTTCTATTTTTGGTTAAGCAGCTAATGGGGAGAAAAAAATGTCCTTATTATGTTTAAGAATATGTTTATGCCAGCCCTTTTTCTACACAAGCTAATTTCCGGATCATGCTGATTGATAACGGAAGCAGAATATAGTAATTTTTGTTAATCGCAGGCCTAACATTTAAGGATAACCGTTGTATAATCTGACGTGGAGAACACAGTCTGCCACAGAATTCAGACAAGATTTAAATGGGATCTTGTACCGTGTAACTAGTATTAATACTCATGTCATTCAAAGTGCTTAGAAACTGGCTTTATATTATGAAATTTCCTAAACAAACCTCCAAGGTTGTCTGAATTTATTCATAAAATATCAAAACAGTCCTAAAATATATGCCACCATGGCACTTCTGAATCAGAACAATAATAAAATGTAAAAGTCTCGTCTTCCTTTGCTGAAAACAAAAATAATAAATAACAATAAAGTGAGTTTAGCAACACGCAAATGGCGTCATCCTCAAGCTAGCATCAATCCCTGAGGTGCACCACCTCAACGGAATCTGTGTTATGAGCGACAATTTGTGAATCGCAAAGCCATTTAATTACCTCGTATTACACTGCTATGTTAATCCCTGCATTTTTTTTTTTGAGAACAAAATGGCCGATATCCTTCAAGATGGATGGCTAACGCCTCAGGAATGGTTCTCTAAATATAAATTCAAATCTACATGATAGGTGGAGCAGGAACAAAAACTACAGTCTTAATCTAGTCAAAATAAAGCATTAAAAAAAAAAACCCTGGGCTCCAGGTAGCATGAACATACCTGCATAAGGCTAATACGCTAATTCGTCATGTTATACTGCACTGACTATTAGTCATGTTAGCTGTCCAAATGGAGTGAACCGTGTGTAAGACTTACATAAGTACTGTATTAAATTTTCAAATTGTCCACCCTGAAATGAAACGCTAGCGCTAAAATGAGTTTCTCCAGAAAAAAAAAACACACACACACACACACACACACACACACAAGCTGCCACACGTTATGCCATTGATTTTAAAGAAGAGAACCCACAGCACGAGTCAGACAAATCAATCCAGCTTCATGGTAGCGCTTTCATTACCAACAGTGTCCACAAAAATAATGAGACCTTGCCTTTAAAAAGAAAATCATTACAGAAGCACACCTGCCGGCTAGCAAAGCCCACATACGGCGTGTGGAGTGAACTGGTGCCGGATGTGCGCTCCATAACAGGCTTGTTTCCAAGCAACGGTGCTGATCAACACTGATTTCCGTGCTTATGGCATGGCTGTGTTCCAATTCCAGCACACACAGCTGCTCACGTACATTATATATATTATATTTTTATATCCCTCTACCTCTGTGTGTTTTGATATAATGACTGCCTGCTAAGCAGACGTCTCCTAAAATGGTTAATGGTCTCTAGGATGAAATGTTTCATGTTAATGAGCATCGTAATGGCATGGTTTGTTTATAGGCGACTTAAGAAACTGATTAATGCAGTCCAATCTTTGATCCTATTACTAGCAATAACAGGCCACATGTTGTAGTTTTAGATGTGAGGTAGTTTTATATAAAATACTCTGCGTGATGTTAAATGTTATAGAAAAATAATCAATGTCAGGGTGGTGTGATGAAGCAGAGTTTCTGTTACCAACCCAAAGTTCATTTTTACCATCAATTACGTTTTGTGAAACGTCCATAAAACAAGTTAGTTCCTGTTTTCGTTTGTTATAGCAACTATAAACAGTCGTTCCCTCATCAGCCTCTCTTTTTGTGCCTCCGCTACTGAGTTTTTTTGGCTGTCTGTCCATCCGTCTGACGTTCTCGTTAGAGCAATATCTCAAGAACGAGTGCCTGAGTGCCTGTCTGTAGGATTTGTATGGAATTATCATTGTAACCAGCAGATGAATTAATTAGATTTTGGATTTGATCCAAACAGGATCAAGGTCACAGCAAGGTCAAATGTCTGAATTAGTTTTTCTTCCCTCCTGTTTGAAGAATTTTTTAGGCTATTTCTGGCAAACAAGTTAGTAACAAGAAAGACTTGACTTGTTGGTAGTAGAGGCTTCCCTGTCCACAGCAACGGCGTCGAGTTCGACTTGTCTCTCTTGAAGTTAAAAAAAAAAAATGCAGCGTGTCAGACTTCAAAGTTACAGCTTCACCTCTGACTGTTACAAAGCGCTGACGCTGGAGACTCCTTTCATAAATGTTAAACATCTCCTTACTGAAAACTTCACCATATCAATGTTTTCCTTTGTTAAATAATACCACTTTTTAAACCCCTGTAAGTCCCTGTGAATGAGCTGTTACTATAGAAACGATAACCAGTGCATTAATATAAACCTGCGATTTGCAGCTGCACTACTGTCAGAGCTGCTGTTCTAGAAAATTAATTAATGCCTTCTGACCAATCACAATCCAGAATTTTAGCTTGCAGAAACAAGCTACTGAAAGAAAAGATGCTACACGTTCACTCAATCTCATATTTGTGTTTGTAGTTAAAAGTTACTGTCAGTTATCATCATTAATAATTAAGAACATGAACAACTCCAGGATGATAACAATGAAGGTATTCCAATCTATTCTAGCCCAACCTTAGCATAAATGAATTAAAAAGGTCACCAATTAACCTTTAAAAGGGCCATGCAGAACTGATGTTTTTAACATTACTATGCGAAGAATGACACTGAACCATTTTAATCACTGTGATATTTTACAGGTATTGTGTAAACAGTGAGAATGAAACACTTTTGAAGCTTTGCACCGTCTTCACACTCCTTCATTTGCAATCTTGGAGCAGGCGTGAAACAACAGCTGGCAAGTTTTAACATCAGACGACAGCGATTACATCAATTTTCCAGCTCCAGATGCAAGTCTTCTGCATGCAGGAGCCTCGGCAGACTGGAGTACGCTGCAGAGCTGCAGGTCTGTCTGAACACTGAAGGCTTTTGACCTACATCTGACCTGCTGGTGGATCAGAGAGGGTTCCGAGCTCAGAGAGCCACTTGGGGGGTGTAGGAGTGGATTGGATACCTCTCAGGTGGAGGTGCTTCCTGTTGATAAGCGGGATGATTATCTTGGTGTGAATTTCACTCCAGTGTCATTTTGCAACATCCCACTTGTTCGTGTATGTAGGGAGGCAGTAGTTCATTTTTTAATAGAGATACTAACAGTCAATATCTGATACTGATCTGAAACAAGCTTTTATTGTGCATTCATGCTAATTTATGCATAACTTTGTGATACTGTCACACTTTAAGACCAACTGGTGCCTTAAATTCACAACCGTTACACAATTTCATCAGTGGCTCAGAGCTGAAGAGATGCAAAACCTGAGCCGTTTCTAACATCTTTAAAGATTAAATGTACTTAATTCTGAATAAAACAATGTATAGTCCTTTTTCATTATATGTGGACACGTTTAGTACAAAACAAGAAGTGTAGTTTGGTTGATCACTTCTACTGCAGCACCAAAACAGTTTTCAGTGGACTTGACGAGCTACGCCTTCCATAAGGGCACAGTGAGAAGTTGTTCCAGGCTACATAGAGGCCCAGGAGGATCTATCGGTAAACTGGTGCTTGGAAGTAGCCTATTTGATCAAAACATATATTTTAAAATGGAGGCGCCATCATCATGCAAAGGGCATCTGGAGTTAGCTTCTTTAATCTGATGATAGCATTGGACATAAAGAGCATTTGGTGTGTTATGTGCTTATTTGGCTGTCATATTAACTTAAGTTGGCTAGTAAGCCAAAGTTATTACTGTTACACCAAGGACCGAAAAATCAACTTCATGTTTATAATTTGTGCCAAATAGACAGTAACTGGAAAAAAAAGTCTCAAATTTGGCCTGTAGGATCCATGATCCGAGTTTTGATATCGGCATCTGTAGTCTCACAAGGCAATCTTTCTCTAGAGACTCTGGTGCATTTCTTCAATAAGCATGGCCAAGATCCACCCACTTTCACTGAATATCTGACTGACAACGACCAAGCACAGAACTTTTCCTGTAGCCCGACTGCCTGCTTCAAACAACTTCTGAACTCAAATAACTTAGAAATGTGATTCTGCGAATATTTTTCAATCCACTGACTATATCTACCTCTGAGAGATTCAGATTCGTATTTTTGTTGTGTTCACATTTGTTTTCTCGCTGGATAAGATCTCAAACTTGAAGATTCTGAGGCCGGAAAAGTGTAGAAAATACTTCAGATGCTCTGTGCCCTGTAGGCGGAGCCTCTGGGCCTGAAACTAGTACACCCCTAAAAAGTCACCATGTATGGTACATTCTCTCGAAAGCCATCACCGAATCCTTTGATATCGAGCCATAAATGCGTAACACACGCACTAGTTGACGATGATGGTGACAGTCTTTCTCCTTCTTCTTCTCCGTGTACAGTCAGTCCTGACACACAGAGCACTTGTGTGATTCACAGCTCGTTTTGTGACGCAATGGCCCTGCTATACCGAGAGCAGCGTCTTTTTTTTTTCTTTTTCCGTGAATCATCCTCCCACCTTGTGGAGCATAAATACCACCTGTTCAGAGTGCAAAAACTCACCAAGACACAGACAGAACACAGTACAGAAACCTTCATTAGCATGCAGGCCCCCCACCTCCTCCAGCTGCAGCCGAAATAAATATTAAGGCTATTATTAGTGCAGTGGGGGAAGCTGTGGCATGAAGCTTCGGGATGAAAGAATCCAACGTGGTCTCGAAATTGAACTTCCAACAGGGAATATGCTTCTGATATAATTTGACATCAGGATTAAAGGTAAGGAATAAAACATGACAGAGTGTACTGTTATAGGAAAATAATCAGTGACAGGGTGGTGGGGGTTTCTGTTACCACCTCAAGGTTGATTATTTTACCATAACATTATGTTCAGAAGTGTTTTATTCCTCTTATGCCGTAACACTTTGCCAACAATTACATTTAAAGAACAAGAACGACACATCATACTTTCTATCCATTTAGAGTTACATTTGATGTTGTGGAACATCCATGAAACAAGTTAGTTCCTGTTCTCACTTATGTTATAGCAGCTATAAACAGTCGTTCCCTCACCAGCCTCTATTTTTTCCTTCTCGCATAGTTAATAAGAAAAAACAAACAAACAAACAAACAAAAAAACGCAGCTTGTCATGTTACCAAGAAACCACAAAGCGTAAAGTCCTAACTAATAGTTACAGCTTTGCCTCTGACTGTTACAAAGTGCTGACATTAGAGACTCCTTCCATAAAAGTTAAATAATTAAAAAAACTACACCATGAAGACAATTACACATGTAATGTGAAGCGTCTGCCAGAGAAGGACCTGTGAATGAGTTACTATAGATACTATAGATACACAAACATTATTAAAGTATTAAGTTAATAATGTCAACACCTTCTGACCAATCAGTATCCAGAATTCAGCAATGCTGTGGTTATAAACTGCAATATTCAAGACTAGGAGTGGATTAACACACAGGCTAGCACAGAGATCCCTGATCGCTGATATTACTATTGAGTATCCATGTACAGATATTATTGGGCATAATTTGCACTCCTGATTTTGCATGCAGCATGAGGTCTGCGGTCTCTCTTATTCTGGGGAAATTTGATGGAACATCTTCACAGAGAAGGAGACGGAGGCTAACCCTCTCCAGGTGAGAGTTTCTTGTGGTAGAAAGATATCTTTCCTCTACAATATTGCAATATATGATAATACCATTTGGTCCTCGAGATACTCCCATGAGCGCGCTCGGCAGAAATCGATCCTCGTGGTCAGTGCGAGTCCAGTCCTGTTCATTAGTCCATTATGGAGCGTTTAATGCACTCTGATGAGGTCATAACATGCCATAAAGAGAAGCCTCCCTGTGCCATGTGATAATAATTTACCCTGAAAGTGTGTCAGCTCAGCTGAATCATGCAAAAGGAGCTGATCAAATTGAAAGTCATACAGCATTATGGCAATCAGGTTGACACATAATGCCGTCTCACACACACACACACGCGCGCACACACACACACACACACACACACACACACACGGGAGCTAGCTTCATCCTCTTCCATCCGTCCTATGTCTTATAATAAACCATCCCTATTTGCATGACTAAATAGTTTTAACAATTTTTTTTTCCACTTTATTTTGAGTCACTTCATAAAAAGTTGCAAGGACGTCACGGTCACAGGATGACTGTCACCCTGAGGCGTATTATTTTAATCTGATTATTGTCTTAATTGAGCTTTACGGCACTAACAAGATTATTTTATCCCCGTTTCCAAATAAAGCAGCTCTCCAGCCACCGTTTGTTCAGCCCACTCTATAGCAGATCCGATCTAAACTCTGAAATGAAATGCCACGTTTCCTTATAGGTCACTTTTTAGGTGTACAATCATGGACTGTAGTCCATCTGTTGCGCTGCACAAAGTATTGGCACCTCTCTACCTTTTATCCTCTTCACCCTGCACTTCCTAACAAGCTGGGATATGCAAAGAAAAGAATTTCGCTGTGCTGTAATGTATACGTGACAAATAAAGGCTTCTTCTTCTTTTTCCATCGATGAAAAGGGACCACCAAAGCAGATATGATAGGAGCGGAAATGATTCAGGTGATGGTTTATTCACAGTACAGCTTTAACACTGACATGTTTGCACATGTGATGGACCACGAACCAAAAATCTCCAACAAACAACAATGCTGTGGTCATAAACTTGACCCTGACGAAGGCTAGAGGTCAGTTAACACACAGTGTCTCTAACTAAATGCCTACAATGAGGAGGAGTGTGTAATAAAATGCATTAAGTGTTTAATACAGTGTTTAAAAAATAAACATGAAAGTACTATTATCAAACTACTCTTACAAGCACAGTTTACTTAAAAGGGCCATAAACACCACCAGTGCTTTTAGACAAACCTTAGGGACTGAGAAGGCGTCTTGTTTAAAAGCATTAGGGACAGTATTAGTATCAGTCGTAGGATTGTATCAGTGTAGATGGTGTACGAGTCGTCCAAACTGCTAGGCTGTGTTCGCAGCTCAGGTCTTTGCTTCTTATTTTAATGACTCATGTTTAAATCATACGATTCTGAGATTCATGCTGCTTTAATTTTAATATCAAAAAAGTACTGGGAACACAAGAAAAAATTAAAGCACCAAGGAGAGGTCTCTCCCTCTCTTTCTCTTGGTCTATGTCCATCTTACTCTCTCTCTCTCTCTCTCTCTCTCTCTCTCTGTCTGCCTTACTCTCGCTCTCTCTGTCTTACTCTCGCTCTCTCTGTCTGTCTCTTGGTATCTCTCTGTCAGTCTGTGTCTCTCCCTCTGTTTGTGTGTGTATGTGTGTCTCTCTGTCTCATCTCTACAATAAAAATAAAAAAAACGCTGCAGCCCAAAACGCACAGCATGTTTCACTTCCTGCAGACGAGTCGATTCAGAGTCGAAACGCTTTCTCAATGCAATCGAGTTCACTTGGAAGCAGATCGACATCACCTCACACAGACGCTCCTGAACCAGATGTGTTGGTCTGAGAAAGTGTCATGCTTGGTCATTTTTAAATACACACTGTTGGAATAATATCATAAACCAGAAAATGACTGTTATTTTGATATAACACATAATGTATCACAACATTAGCACATACAGTGTTAAGAAATAAAGAATAAAACGAGTGTTCTTTAAATGATACTCTAATGAATCTAATTATACTGTACATCCTTCCTTTCTCTCTCTCTCTCCCTCTCTCCCTCTCCTGTCACCTTTCCTTACATCACCCACCAGCAGTCAGCTATATGAAGGCTTCCTGACTGAAGCCTGGAAGATTACAACATGTTTCCGCTGCAGCTGCTGTTAAACGCATCAGTAACCATCGCACCATCCCGGCGCTTATTTCCATCTGATTTCTGCAAACTGAGACGAGAATAGAACACTATTCTCTTCATTTTAAAGAAATGTCAAATGCCTTCCTTTTTTTTTTTACCTCAAATGTCCTCAAATCAGCCACAAAATGATTAGCTACCAGTTTAGCATTATACAAGTCTACATCATCCCACAGTGGCGTCTCCTCAGTCGGTTTTGTGGAGGTGATCACTGTCTCAGACAGACGTGATGACGTGGTTTATGACACACTGAGATCTAAAAACATGAACAGAAGGACAGAGTTACTGAGAGAAAACAATCGTAACTCCATTCCTTTCTTCCTCAGCACATAATGTGTTCCTCCAACACCAGACTCAGGGTGGAGGCGTGGCCTAGATTTTGAAGCCAGATTGGTACGTTGTGATTCGTACATTGCTCCATGTAGTTATCGCGTGACGATTAAACCTGGGTTTACACTGTAGGATCTCAGTCAGTCACAGACAAAATCACACAAAGAATTCTTATTAGCAAACGATATGTGGCCAATTAAGTGTCACCGCGTCCAAAGATGGCCGACGACAAAGTTCTGGCATTGTGAGAATTTATCTGAATTAAAATAATGTGAATGTATAATGTGAAGTGAAGTGACATGTGGCCAAGTATGGTGACTCATACTCAGAATTTGTGCTCTGCATTTAACCCATCCAAGTGCACACACACAGTAGTGAACACACACCCGGAGCAGTGGGCAGCCATTTTTTTTAGCTGCAGCGCCCGGGGAGCAGTTGGGGGAACGGTGCCTTGCTCAAGGGTCTCACCTCAGTCGTGGTACTGAGGGTGGCAGAGACGCTGGTCATTCACTCCCCCCACCTACAATCCCTGCCGGACCCGAGACTCGAACCCACGACCTTCGGGTTCACCGTCGGATTACAAGTCTGACTCTCGGACCATTAGGCCACGACTGCCAAATCTGAACCCTGCTACGATGCAGGTGTCTTTGAAGTCTCATCAGAGTTTATCTTGACAGGGCAAAAAGGCAAGAAGTGTCGAGACACGGACAGAAAGATCGGCTGAATTCCAGGTTCCTTATTACGTAAAGCACACTGAAGAATTGTCCTCTTTTCCACAGATACCAACACCTCCGAAATCTTTTCCTTTTAAAGCGTCACTAATATACAGAAGGATTGGTTTGTGTTTATGCGAGCCTGTTTTCTGCACGAGCTGATTTCTGGATCAGTCTGATCGATGACGGCCTATACTTAGAGGATCTCCTTCGTATAATCTGACATGCAGAACACACGTTATCACACGGTCTGACACAGAATTCAGCTGACATTTTACTGGGATCTCGTACAGCGTGACAAGCAATAATCACACTAAAATAGTCTAACACTGGTCTTTGGATTTGTAGCTTAGCAAATACATTTTGGGTTAAAGAGGAAATGATGTACCTTTTATTTTGTCTGAAATATTCCTTTAAAGGGCTGGTGCGGTGGTACAGGGGTTAGCACGGCCTGCTCATAGCTCCAGCTTCAATCCTGATCTCGGGTCACTGAACTCTGTGTGGATTTTCACATGCTCTCCGTGTCTAGGTGGGTTTTCTCCGGGTTCTCCAGTTTCCTCCCACCTCCTAAAAACATGCCGGTAGGTGGATTGGCTACACTAAATTGCCCCTTGGTGTGAATGTGTGTGTGAATGTGTGTGTGTGAATGGTGCCCTGCAATGGACAGCCTTCCCATGCAGTGTGTATTCCTGCCTCACTCCCAGTGTTCCCAGGATAAACTCCAGATCCACTGTGACCCTGACCAGGATAAAGCACATGCTGAAGATGAATGAATGTTCCAAAAACGACCAAAGGAAGCTTCTCTGCTTCTCTAGTAGAGGTTGTGGGGTTTGAAAGCCGAAAAAGGAACTGGAGAAGGCAACATAATTATCTTAAGGGGGAAAAAATACAGTCAATAAACACAAATACGGGAGAAAAAGCCACTTATGTGAGTCTAATCAATATGAGGTGGTGGTGTTTGTTGGTGTTTCTCCTCACAACACAGTGAAGACTCCCAAGAGGACAGAGACGTCAGCAGGTTTGTGAAGCAGGTTGTGATGACTGATGAAATAAATAATTAATGTAGCTATATAAATAATAATAATATATGATAAATTACAGCACTGCTGTCAAATCGGATTGAAGAACCCGAGGGTTTAGATGGTTTACACACATCTCTCAAAAACCATGCCATCAATTATCAGACTGAACATGTGTGTGTGTTGCACTTAGCTCAGATTTAAACATTATCCTAAAGAAGGCGAGTGTATAGTCATTAAGGATAAATCAGATCGGAGCTTCTTTTTTTTGGCTTCAAGTTCATAAGACGCAGTAGAACCCTGACTGGTGCAGAAATAAATGGAAAAGAACGGATTCTTTGGATTCATTAAACGGATCTGAATGCGTTTCTGTGCATCGCACTGTTGCGCAAGAGCCTCTCTTCACTTACCAAAAGCTGATCACTAAATGCGCACTTAGGAATCACTGACATTCCCAAATCCATGGCGCAACACGTCACGCCATTCCTTTACATCACATCCTTCCCATTCCCATTCCCGATTAAGCCTGCTGCCATTTAAATAAGCATCCACTCCCAAACAAATTCCCATCCACCGAGGAAACACTGCGGACTCCCCGCAATCCTGTAGCCTCGTAAACACGCAGGAAAACGCACGACGCGCTTCTGGCGTCCAAACATCACCCGCACACCCGACACTCTAATACAGCTGAATAAAGGCATCAAAACAGTGAGGTTTAATCTTACCTGGCGTTCTTTATTAATCACCAGTCATGATCCTGCAGTGCTGATGGATGAGGATCAGAGAGAGAGAGAGAGAGAGAGAGAGCGCTGGATGAAGGAGAGCTGATTGAGACGCAGAAGCAGAGCGGTTTCCTACACACACACACACACACACACACACACACACACACACACACACACACACACACACACACACACACACACACACACTTGACAGCTCTAATGCGGGTGCGTCTCAAATCGACCAGCAGTCCCTTGCTTGCGCCTGTAATGGACTCCTAGAGAACTTCTCCAGCTGGTTGTAACTGAAGACAAAGACGCTGCTCCATTGGCTGAAATCTGTCACGTGGTTACCAACGTTGCTTACATGAACGTCACGTGAACATACGTCAGAGGTTCCAAAACTAGGAGTCATGACCCCAAGTTTCCCTGACTTGAAGTCATGGAGTCATGACCCTCTTCCTTTTTCTTTATTTATTATACAATTATTGCTCTAACTACGATGATGGATTTTGTTTGAAATGTGCTTAGTGGTTAGCATGTTTGCCTCGCGCCTCCGGGGCTGGGGGTTCGTGGATTCCCGTCTCTGCCCTGTGTGCATGGAGTTTGCATGTTCTCCCTGTGCTTCAGTTTCCTCCTCCAGTCCAAAGATGTGCTGTAGGCATCTCCAAATTGTTCGTAGTGTGTGAATAGGTGTGTGTGTGTGTGTGTGATTGTGCCCTGTGATGGGTTGGCACCCCATCCAGGGCGTCCCCCTGCCTTGTGCCCCGAGTCTCCTGGGATAAGCTCCAGGCTCCCTGTGACCCTGTGTAGGATAAGCTGCAGAGAATGGATGGAAGGGATTTCTCCGTCCATCTACCTACACTGCTTCCTTGACGACACTGAGTGACTCTGATTCAGTGGAACAACTGAAGTCAAGAAAACAAACATGAAAATATGGCAACGTGGATAGATATGGATTTACAAGCGTGATGGCCAATAACGGGGAGAAACTAAAATGCCAAGGCTTCGGGTCACAGCTAATTTATTTATAATGTCCATACGGGGGTCGTTTACCCAAAATGATTGGGAACCTCTGCCCTACGTTCTCACTAGCGAGTGACAAGTTGCTCGTGTCGCTGGTTTCTTGAATGTGTAGCAGCTGTTACTGTTGTTGCTTGGGGGCGTGGCCTGTCCAGTGGATTTTTTTTAGTGCCAATGAGAAACGCTAGTAGACAAAATATATACCCTACAGTTATGCAATCATACAAACATTAAATAACTCACTAATCAGTGTGAAAAATTGATTTTTGATTTTAAAATTGGGTTTATACTAGCTTCGTTCTCATAATAAATTAGCAAAGCCCTCACTCACCAGAGGCACCAACGAACTCTGCTATTTCCTTCCAAGCTTTACTTTTTTTATTCGTAATGTCTCTATACGTTTAACGAGAGGCCGTATATGACAGGATAAGATGAATCCATGGTTATAAGAGTTTCTTTCATTTTTAAGGAAGTAAATCAAATGTATTTTTTGACATATACTGAATTTGTTTATTTGAAAAAAATGCTATATTATACAGTATATACAGTGCCTAGACATGACATACGATACTGTATTTTATTCACTTATTATGAATTTGAAGAAATATATGTTCATTCATTATTTATTTATTAGTTTGTCATTGAAGTAGCTAAACATAAACAGTTAAATAGTTAGCTAGCTCAGTATTTTAAACAATATTACTCTATTCAGTTAAGCATTAAAAGGTATTAAAAAACCAACATAACATTGAGGCATAACAGAATTTACTTACAGAACTTCGCTCAAGTTCGGGAAACTTCTGGAAAACCCATGCTTATAAAACACTAGCGATTAGCATTTAGCTAGGCAAAACACCGTGCATTTAAATATATATGAGTACATTTCACACGTACATGAACTGTTACATGAAATATCCATACATAACACCAAATAATATAATATAACAATATAATATACGTATATAACACCAAATAATGCTTTGATAACTCTGTTTTTCTTCTGGTAGTAATTTTAGCACTACTTTATTTTTTCATTTTGTTTACTTCCTAGCTAGCTACTTACTTGTCTTTGTGTCACACCATTTGCTAGCTATATTTTTATTACATGCTCTTTCTAGTTAACTAGTAAACTAACAACACACACACACACACACATTTTTTGAAAATACTGAACTAGTTTCTATTGCTTATCGTTTTCAGAATGTTGGCAAAGAGAACATTGCACATTATTAGCATTTGTTAGCTATTTTGCCAGTTGTTCTGGGTGACTGGATCACTTGGGGAACTTGTTTGTCCGCAACATTTTGCAGGATTTTATCAAATAAAAAGAATGAAAATTCCATTACATTTTAATGGTTTGTACACAGGAACGCACTAGAAAATGGCCGCATCTCCAGTTGGTGCCCTGAAGACGGAAGTAGCCGTCGATTTGAGACGCACCCCTGCTCTGAGCTCAGGCTGGTCTTGTGGAAAATCCGGAGCGGATCCTCAGCAGGAGTGAACTGAACCGAGGTTTAATTATAACTACAGAACGGATTTAGACCTTCAAACGCTGAATTAAGTAAAAGAGTTGGAAGCTTGATAGATAAAGAGGAAAAAGAGACACGCTCTGGAAGAATTTCCACAAAAGCTGAAGAATTGCACCAATGAAAAAAGCAAAGACTAAATAAAACGAATAAAACGCAGGGCCTTGGCATTAAGATCTCCTCGTTTAACACTTATTTAACTCTATGGTCAACAACAACATGTACAAATCTTGACTTTGAGAATAAAGATGCACATTTAATGATCATTTAGTAATAATAATAATAATAATAATAATAATAATAATAATAATAATAATAATAATAATAAATGTATTGTGTTCACCTTTTCCACTTCCTGAGGCTCAAAAATGAAATGCACTATGGGATGTTAGAGCTCCGTCCCTCCTTTCTGCTGCTGATTTCCAGCAAACTTGGCTCTGATTAGCTCTGATTCAACCCTAAAGGTCCTGCATAAGCCCCACTACCATGTGAAGTCAGTAAAACGCAGAAAAAGCCAGATATGTGTTCTCGTCTAGGGTCTCAAACTCAGAGTTCATTCAAACCCACTGTTCATTCAGATCCATCAGATACATAAACATTTATTTACGTCTGTACTTGTGTTTCGTTATTCTACTGTCTTACGCTCATTACTAATAGTAGTAGTTTGAGTTACTGAGCCAAGTGATATTCCTTAAGGACATGCAATTTGCACTAGGGTAAAATGGTAGTTATAGACTTCTGTGATGTGTTAGCTACATGTGTTAGCCTCGACATGATGCTAAGATGACCTCGCTGATTGATGGACTACATTTGAGTTAAAGAGGGCATTGTGCATTTTATTTTTCCGGCACGG
Source organism: Pangasius djambal (assembly GCA_022985145.1). Lineage (NCBI taxonomy): Eukaryota > Metazoa > Chordata > Actinopteri > Siluriformes > Pangasiidae > Pangasius > Pangasius djambal. The sequence goes on from CM040995.1 coordinate 1,120,606, forward strand.
TGGTACAGCAGGTTGCGTCGCTGCCTCACAGTTCCAGTGTCCCAGGTTTGATCCTGAGCTCGCCTTATATTGTTTCCCTCTGGGGTTCTCCAGTTTCCTCCCACCTCCCAAAAACATGCTGGTAAACTTGTGACTCAAAATTGGCCCAATGTGTGTGTGGTATCCCATCCAGAATATCCATAATAAAGTATTAAAAAGCCAGCTCCTGAACTCAGCTAGAGTCCTGATCCACTGCCACCCTGACCACGATAAAGTACTTACAGAAGAGGAATGAAGAATTTCCAGCACACACACACACACACAAAATAATTTTTTGATGTGAAAAACTGGGTGCTGTTCCAGACTTTAGCCACGAGGTGGCAGCAAAGTGAAACAATAGAAACTGGTGCTTGTGGAAAGGACACAGGTGTTGGCCACGCCCCCACAACCTGCCACGTGCTTTTCATGCCAACAACATTTCAACAGAAACAATTAGTGGTAGTAGTGTATATATTATTTTTTTTAGAATTTCATTTTTACCCCTGTATTGTTCTGTTATATAACCAGGCCACAGCATGGTTTAAGTTAAATCGGTTACGTCAAACGCAATGAAATAAAATGTAAAAAAAAATACATTTTTAAAAAATTAAGAAGCAAAGGCGTGGAGTCCATAATGATTGTGTTTTTGTGGATTAGTAGGCAGAGGATGAGCAAGAGGGGATCTGTGGTCACAAACTTGTGCAAGTCTGCACAGAATTACACAGACAGGTCAGGAAATTACAGGAGCTTAACACACTTTCACACACTTTCACGCAGTTATTTCCCATCAGCATGTCTTTATTCTGAACAAAGCGCACCACTGCATGCAACTACAACAATCTAACAATGTCATACTAGTAATAAAAAAACACATATAACCTTATACATTTATAATAATTATACTGTATGATTGTGGGGTTTTTTCCCCCACAGTGTCCCTTTAAATGCGCGCGCCACAGGAGTTCAGTCACGCGCTGGCGAGTCTCTTTACTGAATCGATTCTTTCGAAACAAACACGATTCATGATTCTTTTGATTCATTGTTCAGGTGTATGGTGTTAACACAGGAGAGAGTTTCGACTCGTTCAGTCCTTCCTTCACTTTTTCATCCTCAAACTTTTTTTTTTTTTAATAATAAAACAAACTCTTAGAATCATTAAGCAGTGGATGTTGTAAATCAGATATAATTTAAAAAATGCTCAAAAATGTGAAAATGTTACAAGGAAAATGATTCATCTACATCTTTCATTTCCACTAAAGCATATTTTTCTCTCTCTCTCTCTCTCTCTCTCTCTCTCTCTCTCTCTCTCTCTCTCTATATATATATATATATATATATATATATATATATATATATATATAAACACAGATTAGTCTGGTGTGTCTGGGAAAATATATATATATATATTTATTTATTTATTTATATTTATAACCAACAGTACAGAATACATATGTATACAATTTTACAGATATCAGTGAGCAAGCAAGGGCAACACTGATCAATAACAATTTATAAAACTATAAAGAATAACCTCATAATGACCCCCCCCTCCACAAAACTAGTAACTTTAATTAATAAACCTAATTAATTTTTTTTTAAAAACAATTCATTAAAGAAAAATGATTAATGTTAGAGGCAACATGATTAGTTCCTACTGGGTTACTCATGATATTCAACCCAATCAGCTGATCTGACCCACACGTATCCAAAATAAATCATTATACATATAAGTCTCTGCTTAAAAAGAGTCGTTCAATAAAAAAGAGTCGACTCGTATTTGACTCGCTGTTGACGGCTCGGATGACTCACACCGCAGGCGACGCGCCTCTGATGGGTTTCTTCTTCTGGAGATCCGGATTAAAAGGTGAATAAAGCCACAGGTCGGCTGTGATAAAGCGTTACTCTGTGTGTTTTAAGGACAGAGTGGATTCATTTAGGAAAGTCTTCTCCCTGATTCTGTCTGGATGAAGCAGCTGGAAGGAGTGAGCAGGGTGGACTGCACACAGCTCTCAGGACACCAGAAAGTCTGGAGATAAAGCAATAAAAATCTACAAAACATAACAACAACAGCAGCAGCAGCAGCAGCACAATAACAGAGCTCTAGTGAGGATGTGATGTTTGTGCAGGAAGAACAGCTGTTTGCGCGGAGCATCACTGACAGACACTGGACTATTGGTGACCCGCGAAAAGAGTCGGTTCATTCTTGGGTGAATCGATTCTCAAATACAAAGGGTATTTTACAATTATGATTCAATGTTTTTCCAGTGTATTAATGTGCTTCAATCTTGGGTTGTTATCTGACATTAGGCATTGCATAAATGTGTCTTAACGTAGGGTTTGAGCCTACAGTATTCCCACTCCGAACCGTTTGTTCGAAAGAACCGATTCTATGAAATGATTCGGAGTTAACATCACTCCAGTGCATTCACTGATCCTGCCGGTTTGACCCAACCTCCCTCTCTGTGTGCCATACCCTGTGATGTGGAGATTCTCATGTGAGACAGGTTTCACAGTGTGTGTATAAAAGCTGGAGGCTGATCAGCTCCTCACACTGACTGACTCTCAGCATCCAGACTGTGAGGAACCTCCAGAAAGGAAAACTTTCCAACTTGGACGAGAAAGAACCCAAAGGAAGCATGTCTCACAGCTGGGGTTATGGCACTAATGATGGTAAGACCAGATATATTTAATGCATCAGGACGAGAACCGATTGTTCTGTGGAATTTTTTAAAAAGTTTTTTTTTTTTTTAGATGTAGCCTATTTGTGAGGCACAACCGCATACAGATCTGACTAAGGTTTTTTTTTTTTCTGCACTGGGAAATGTCTTATGTTTCATGATTTAACACTTCATGTTTTAAAAATAATATCTATCTATCTATCTATCTATCTATATGAGAAAATGCACATATGTTTTAATTGAGATATTTTTTGTGTTAACTCAAAAACAACGTTTGTTTCTGACATTTAATAAACCAAACCAAGTATACATTTGACTAATATGAATAATGATTTCACGTCTCGTCTTCTTTAAGTCACTCATTTCATGGTTAGCCTGTTAGCACATTTGTAAGTTGCAGAGAATGCTCCTATAAAGAAGTGTAGTCTAAAGAAATGCACATTGTCCTGCATACCAGTGAAGAAGACTATAATATTTCTTATTTGCATATGAAAATGCATGTGCATTGCAAACTATTTCCCTTGAACAGGTCCTGCCAAATGGGCTGATCACTTCCCCATCGCTAACGGACCCCGGCAGTCTCCCATTAACATCATCCCGAGCCAGGCCCAGTTCGACTCGTCTCTCAAGCCACTCAAGCTTCAGTACGACCCGTCCACGTCCAAAGACATCCTGAACAATGGCCATTCGTTCCAAGTGAACTTCCTGGATGAGAACGATAGCGCAAGTTAGTGCATCTGTCGCTTGGTTACGTTGTAATGCAACAAATCCACATCAGATTCATTTTCAGTCCAGTAACCATAGCTGTGCAGGAGGAAACATTGTGAAACTGTCAAACAAAAGGCAAAAATTAATTTCTGCTCCACCAAAATTTAGACACTCTTCCCCCGACAGAAATGTAGTTGATGAATCAGTTGATGGATCAGTTTCTGAAGTGATGGAAGCTTATAGCCTCCAGTTTATTATTGTGCATTTTTCCTCATTAATGTCTCTTTAACAAGCTTTTGTCTTAAAAACCCCACAAACGCTTGTTAAACTCCTCTGTCCTGAAGATGTCGGAAAACGTAAACTTGCAGCTTTCCCTCTGACTGTAGAAAGCGCTGACACTGGAGACTCCTTCCATAAATGTTCAATAACCTTCTCCTTTCCACCATATCAACACTAGAAACCCTTCAGGACGTGCTGTTACAGGAAATTAATCAACTTCAGAGTGGTATCAGTAACTCCGCTTCATCACGCCACCTCATCTTTGATTATATTCCTACGACAGAACCACACATAGTGTTTTATTCCTTTTTACAGAGGCAGGATATGCAACTACGAACATAAAATAACAAGTAGCTAGAACTGCATTTAAAAAGGACATTTGATGTTTGCATGTTTGACACAATTCACAGTTTTTTTAATCCCCGGTAACTCAATAACTTTTATATGTGGTTAAGAGATAACAGATGTGGTTAACTGTAATTTCCGGCTGTTGCTTTGCGAGTGGCAGTGGAGCTCGACTTGAGTCATCAGCAGGCTCTCAGCATTAGTCCTCTGTGTTTACTTCAGTCCTAATGCAGGGTATTATGGGATGGAGCATAGAGTCAGACTGCGCTGCTGTTCACGCCACACTGCACATGACTGCCCATAGAGCGTGTCGAGAATTTCATTTTAAAAGAGATCATGTAGAGCTTTTACACGCTGAACCGATGATAAGATGCAGAATGATCCCTAATAAATGCCATCAACCAATAATGTCTTAGCAACTTATAATGATTATAGTGCAAGTGAATATTTAGCTCAGGGTCACAGCATAATGCTTAATTACAGTCGCTGGATATTGTGTCTCAAGTCACTACTCTGAAGGAAGTGTGTCATTACATGGGGAAAGAGAGATAATGTGTTCAGTCTCCTGGGGAAAGCAAAGACATTCCACCATAGTGTTTGCTGTTCTGCACTTTGTTTAGCTTCAAGTGACTTTTACCCCAAGTGATAATGTAGCATAAAACAAATAATAAAGCGAGTAGGGAGCAAACTAACACGAAAATTCTTTCATTTATTTGTAGGTCATATAAGATGCTCAAATTATATTAAACATGCACAATGTCCCTTTTAAATCATTAAAATCTCTCTGTGTGTGTGTGTGTGTGTGTGTGTGTGTGTAGTTCTGACCGGTGGGCCCGTCAGTGGCACCTACAGGCTGAAGCAGTTCCACTTCCACTGGGGCGCGAGTGATGACAAAGGGTCTGAGCACACAGTCGATGGCATCAAGTACCCCTGCGAGGTAACACAATGCCCAATGCAACACACTCTGACCACGCCCACTCTCTCCTGTGGATATTCTGACCACTCCCATACTCTCCTCTAGTTATTCTGACCACTCCCATCTTGCCTGAGGATATCCTGACCACTCCTACCCTCTCCTTTGGATACTCTAACCACTCCCACCCTCTCCTTTGAATAATCTGACCACGCTTACCCTCTTTTGTAGATATGCTGACCTCTCCCACCCTATCTTTTGGATACTCTGACCACTCTCACCTTCTCCTTTGGATACTCTGACCACTCCCACCATGTCCTGTCAATGCACTGACCACTCCCACCCTCTGGTGGGGTTACCGTGGTAACACTAACCGTGGGAACTTTTCTTCAGAATTGGCAGCTATCGCATTTTGTCTCTCTCAACTTCTTCCACTCTGAGTAATGCCACCACAAATGGTTTCACCATGAACCTCAATATTATCCTACCATCTTTTATCTCTTTTCATCTTGCTTTGTTTTTTTTTTGCCCTCAGCTGCATCTGGTGCACTGGAACACCAAGTATGAGAACTTTGGTGAGGCCGTGAACAAACCTGATGGCTTGGCAGTTGTTGGAGTTTTTCTGAAGGTCAGAGTTTTAACCAAAGCACCACATCTCAGATGATTCTCCTGAGATTTAGAGAGTCAGGTCTGTCACGTATAATTTTTTCCTCTTTCTTCATCTCAGATTGGTTCTGCCAATCCCCGACTGCAGAAAGTTCTGGATACCTTTGATGCCATCAAAGCAAAGGTGACTCTCCATTGATTCCTTAATTCTTTGCTGTTTCTTAGTTCATAAATACAACATTCAGTAACTTTTTTCCTCTTAAGTTTTTCACTCTGTTTCTGTCTTGATCTATTGTTTTCCCTCAGGGTCAGCAAACCACCTTTTTGAACTTTGACCCCAAGAACCTGTTGCCTGCCTCTCTGAATTTCTGGACTTATGAAGGTTCTCTCACCACACCACCTCTGTATGAGAGCGTCACCTGGATCGTCCTGAGAGATCCGATTAGCGTGAGCTCTGTTCAGGTACGCAATTTATTCAGCCATAATCCGGCCAAAACTGCTAGCACAGCTAGCGCCTAGCATATGCAGAAACAGCTATCCAAGTAAAAAAAAAAAAAAAAAAAAAAAGACAATGATAAAGATAGAGACAAGATTAGCACAGCATCAACTTTTAATACCTAAAACAGTTCAAATTTGATTGTATGTCATTGAGTAGCATAACTAACACAACGTCTAGCTAGTTTGTTGTTTTTTAAAGAGAAATTGAGTGCTTGGCTGTATTACATTAAAGAATTACAATTTCTTATTAGCAAAAGAGATTTAGCTTCGGTACATTTAATCTAATTTTGCTAGGTGGCTTCAACTGATGCTAGCTAGTATTAGCTCTAACTGTATTTTTAAACTAGCATGCCAAATGGCTGCTATGAGTGTTTTTGAAAGATTAGTAGAGATTACATTGTTTAAGGTTAATGAGTCAACTTTTGACAATCTCAAATATTTCAATTAATTTAGCACAGTCTTTTTTGCATATTGCTAGGTTTCTATTTCTGTTTCTTTTTCTTTTTTTCTAGTGATGACAATCATGGAGATGGAGATGATGTTTAAATATGTTTCAGTCAGTGTCTAGCAAAAGAAAACTGTCCTTTTTTTTTTTTTTTTTACAATTCATGCTAATCACTACAAGTGTTAAATAATCCAAAATGTTAAAGCAGTTAGCATGACTCCTCTATGAGGCAATACAAAGCCATTTTAAATAGATTAGCCTCTAAATTATAAGTTTTCTGATTTATTTGGCAATTAATATTAATAATATGCAAGTTCATACTTACACAGCTCACAGTAATATTTACACACCTAGCATGAGTGGCCACAAAGTGTATGTCAGTGCTTGAAAGAAAAAAAAAAAACAAACAGGGAGGGTCCGTGACTGGTGTTTAGCGAGATTAGATTATCTAAACACTCCCTGAACTAAGTGCAAGCGTCACGTATAGAACAGATCAATTTTTAAAAGGATACTCTGGCTGAACCTTTTCATGACGATACCATCTCTCACACCTCATGTCTTTTTGTCTCTCGAGAAGACGCTAACAAATGGGTGGCGCAGGTTTTTCGTAGAACATTCTGTCACTCAGGCTATCAAACACATCTGTAGTTAAGCCGTATTCTCCCCAGTCCTACGGGAGTCACCGAGACAACCTTTAATTTCTAATTACGTTCATTTTGTATGTTTAAATATAGTGTATAGTGTGAGGTCAAGGTGACTGGTGAGCTGACTGGTGAGCTCTGTGGCACACAGAGGAAGTGAGTAGGGGTGCATTTGGTGCAAACAGGAAATGGGCACAGCTCTGCAGGTTTCCTATAAGTTTACTGGTCTCCTAGAAACACAGGGTGAAATAAGGGTTCACGTAGTGTAAGGAAGTGTAAGTGTTTCAAAGGTCAAAGCTGAGAATAGCTAACGGGGGAGAAGAAGCCCTACTTGATGTTAATACTACAACCTGTCTTTCAGTGTCAAATGGCTGTGCATGTTTGTACATGTAGTTGTATTTGTAGACTTGCAGGGTTTTCTAACAAGCATTCAAGTACAAACCCATTAACACTTTTTCCCCCTTTCTCTTTCTTCTTTAGATGGCGAAATTCCGCAGTCTTTTGTTCAGCTCGGAGGGAGAGCAGCCTTGCCGTATGTGCAATAACTACAGACCCCCTCAGCCTTTAAAAGGACGCAAAGTTCGCAGCAACTTTAAGTAAACCGCAGAACGCACCTCTGACCCCGAACACTGAATGCATCTCGGCCAATCATAATGCTTCTTTTCCTCAGAACGTCCATGTCGAACTTTGCAAATCAATTCTTCTAAGGTTCATTTGAATAACTGACTCGAGTTAAACAAACTCTTTTGGGTTGGTTCAGATGATGCATATTGATTCTGCAGATTACACAAAATCTAAAAAAAAATGCTATGAACCAGTTGCCATCTTTGAATTCTGCATAATACGAAAGAATATAAAATGCTATGAATCATTTGAACCATTTTGTTTTAGTTGGTCAAGATGAAGCAATTTGTTCAGTTGAATTCTAAAATTGTACAAAGTATAAAGATGTGTGAATCAGTGGGTTTAAATCTTAGATCAAATTAGCCAACTTTGAAAAGCTCGGCAGCCGAATTGAAATGAACCACTCATCATTTGGTTCGTCTGAATTTTGAAAAAAAAAAAAAAAACCCAACATAATAGAAAATGCTATGAGTCAGCTGGTTAATCTATTCCAATAAATCGACTCCCAATAAATCTGTTACAAGCGGTTACTTGTAAAACTGATGACGTAATTGTATTCATTATTAACATTTTACTTTTTAATTGTAAAACGTTAGTTTAAGCTTCACCTTACTCCTGATGTTAGATTATCTACTGGATATTTAGTATTTAAGTGTTTTAGGTTGAGATGTGTGAAATGTTCAGGGTGCAGAGCACAGCGAAGAAGAAATCCCCGAGTGAAGCACTTTTAAACATATATGACTTTATGAAATTCACTTAAAGAAGCAGCTGTAGAGACCTAGAGAAACTATAAAAGACTTAACAAGTTTTGCTAAGATAAAGATGGTTGCTTATTGCTAAGATAAAAGATTGTTTTATGAGAGAATTGAATACTCTTATCAATAATAAATTAATATATTTAAACATTATATGAGTGACAATTTGTTTGAGAAAAATTAAATAGCATTTACACATATAGTTATAAAGCTACAACAGTCTGGTGTCTTTTGCAGAACTGAACCTAAATAAAGGATTAGTTCCATAATGACAAAATGACATGGTTTGTTTTTTTAAAGTACTTTCACCTACTAATTCTTTCAGACTATTCTTTAGTCATCTCTCATCTGTACTATACAACTAGCTACTGATTATGACATGTGAAATACCTCAGGCTCTTTATACCATGACCACATTCCAAGTCTTTCTTTTCAAACAGTGAATTGAACGATGAATTGATTCATTTGAACAAACTCTTCTGAATTTGTCCAAACGAATCAGTTGCTTGTTTGAATTCTTGAATGATGCAAAATAATATAAAACACTTTGAATTATGAATTGACTCATTTAAACAACCTGGTCTAAATTAGGCCAAATTAATCAGTTGCTGTATTCGACTTCTGAACTATTAGAAAAAAATGCTTTGAATGATGAATTGATTCATTTGAACAAACTCATCGGAATTGGCAAAAATGAATCAGTTGCTGTATTTGAATTCTTAAATGATACTAAATAATATAAATGCTTTGAATGATGAATTAACTCATTTGAACCACCTTGTCTTAATTGGCTCAAATGAATCAGTTGCTGCATTTCAGTTCTGAACTAATATAAAATAATAGAAAATGCTTTGAATAATGAGTTGACTCATTTGAACAAACCTGGCTCAGTTGGCTAAATGAATCAGTAGGTGTGAATTCTGAATATGGAAAAATATAGAATGACACGAATCAGTCTGTGGAGTGAGCTTACTGGAGAACTTGAAGCAGCACTCACATTAGTTTTTAAAAATAAATATTGTGTTATTTTGTGTTGTTATCTAAAATGCATGTGCATTTAAACAGTGAATTCACCCCAGGCTGTTTCACCTTTGTTTGCACTGTTTGCTCATGCACTCACTACAGAAGGAGGGATTATGAAAGGCGCTTTCATTAGGTGTTGGCACACATTTCTGTACGACTTCTCATTACCGCATTGACACATGGCTTGCGTAGAGTATGTGTGATCGTGGTGTTTGTCCTTTTTGAGATCTCTGGCAGCTCTGCTTACTCCGAGCATGAATAGATTTAGTCAGCCTTGGTTATGATGGCATGAGACACAGCGAGAACACTGGCCTGAAAAAAAAAAAACATACTGTGCTTTGTTTGAGCATTTGGAGATTTTAAAAAAAAAATCAGAATAAAAAGTGGTCTAAATTGTATGTTACAATATTGACATGTGATACAAATGTGGACTTTTATCTCACCTGCCCCAAAAGACTTTTTTCAGACTCCTAATGACCTCGACAGCTCACAACAAACTGTTGAGTTCGAGCCTGATTGAACTTTTCATGTCTTAAATATAGACAACAAAAACAGTTTCAGTCACATTCAATTAAATTAACATGACCAGATCAGTGCATACTTTTGAGCTTGCTAATAAAAATCACTGCTTCTTAGACTTAATGAACATTAAATTCTGCTTTTGCTCTTTTTTTACCCTGTAAATCTGTTACTGTAGGGAGTATTCAGCCTATGGTGCATGAGCAATACAGAGATGTCAGTCTTTATTCTCTGAGTCACATGGTTTTATTCAGTCTCCTATTCAGAGTTCCATAAAAGAAAGAAGGTGTAATTAAGTTCTGCCTACGCTGCGGGCTAGTGCAATCGGTCTAAATACGCGTCTCATTCTTACTGTCTGCTTACAGAGGAGAGAAATTAGAGTGCAGACAGACAGGAAAGGGGAGGAGTGACAGACAAGAGCCAGAGACACGAGCTGGGAAAGAGAAACTGAGGAAATGAGGAAGTGAGACTTATCAGGAGTTTAAGCCTCCTCTCTTGGTGCACCATCTGCTGGCATCATTCATTACATAAATATAAAACCATTAATAATAATAATAATAATAATAATAATATTTATTTGTATAACTCCTTTCATACTGAAATACAGCTTAAAGTGCTTCACAAAGAATTAAAAACGCAGCTAAAGAAGCTAATGATTCATTCATTCATTCATTCATTCATTCATCTTCACTAACTGGTTTATTATGCAAAACTTTGAACATGTGAAATATCTGCCAAGTACTGAACTGTATAGTCAGGGTTTTAGATTTAATAAGTGAATATGTCTGTATGTTGACTGATCCAAAGCAAATGCTTGTATATACAGTATAGTATAACTCATTTAAAGATAAGAAGTGCTGCTGTGTTTACTGTTGATGCTGTGAGACGCCATGTTGATTTGATGGCACGTGCTGAACTCGGGGTTGAGTAGACCGTACCAATTGTCCGTGTTGAGGGGGCATTTTCTTTTGTTTTTCCTAGTCAGAGGTCGGAAAAACAGAGTAACGAGTTTTAGTCGAATGCACCATATGTAGGCTGTGTGAGATACCCTTTTATGGAAATGGGACAGGGGGCGGAGCTAATTTCAGGGCCAGAAAAACATAAAACCAAAGTGCCAAAGTAAAGAAACTAGGCAGATCCACTGCATGACAATAATGCAAATGTTAAAAAAAAAGATGCTTAAACATTGTGCAAAGTATTTCATTATTTTTTATAAGTGGTGGCTGGTTGTGATATTGAATAGGCAGGATAAAATATTATTCTACTGCTTATCAGTAACTCTGCATTACTATTATGAAACCTGTAGAATTGAGCCTTACAGCACAGGGTTTCATCAAAGGAATGAAAGTATTTTTGCATATTCACAGGAACGCAGTCACTGAAAGCACAACAGGAAACATGCTCAGGAAATTAAAGCTGGTCCTGCCAGCTCTTTTGCTCAAACTACACAAATGTTCTTTGTATAATTTGCTATTTGTCTTCTAATTTCCTTTTACTTTCTCCTCCAAAGGCAATTCTAATTTCAATGTTACTGAGTGGGTCTAAGCAGAAAAAACACACTAAAATGTGCAGTGAAAGAAGAGAAATGGGGGGAAACAATTTAGATAAATGCATGCAGGAAAGATAATGGCATTTATGTAAACCAATATGCTGCTGTGTGTGCGTGTGTGTGTGTGTGTGTGAGAGAGAGAGAGGAAGAGAGAGAGAGAGAGAGTGTATCCAGGAAATTGAGTTTAATTTGTGTGTAGTCGGGGGTTTTTAGCGGTGTTAGGAGACGATGATGATGTGGTTAGCAATGGGAAAATAAGCAGCGATTCTGTGGAATAAAAACCTTTCACTTGCGCACACACACACACACACACACACACACACACACACACACACACACACACAATGACAGAGGTGCAATAAAGAGTTCAGAGCACTTTAAACATAGTAGGAGTTACCAAAAGATTCAGGTTGCAAACTGGCCAACACACATAAACACCTCAAACCTCACCAAAGTAGCTTAGTATCGTATAGCAACTGAAAAAAGGACTCTGCTGTCCATTTCACATGTAGGAAAAGCAATATATCTGTTCCACCGTCCTTAGCATGAAGGCTTACTAGCATAAAGCTTATTAGCAACTAGCCATAAAGCTCAGCTATTTCCCACTTAGTTTGTGACTCAAAAACACCAGAAACCCATGACTTAAAAAAACTCACACATGACTCTTTGTCATGTCAAAATGCTTGTTTTGGGGATGGACTGATAACCGTTTCTGTGCTTTATTGTTTAGCAGCTTAGCAAGAGCTTAAGTTTGACAATCATGGTTAGCATCATGTCTTCACAGTAACATAAAAGGGACAGTTAAACCAAACAGTGAGGTTAGCAACGATGTCATAACTAGCACGGAAACAAAAGTCCATTTTCTTTTAATTTGATTGTAAGCTTTAAGGAAAGGACGTGGTGCACACTGCCAGTGATAATGTTTACATGTTTCTAAGTTAGCAGACCAGCGGGCGAGTCTCGAGGCTGCGAGCTTGCTGATAAGCGAGCTGATAGGAGCTGGGTGTGTGACCCTGAGTGTACAATTATGCAACACCCAGTGCACAAATACACAGGGTTCCCCCCCCCCCCCCCCTTTAAATAATGCCATTATTAAAAGCGGTAAAGAAGTACTGTTGGATAAACACAATGACCAAATCAATCACTGTGATGTGATCAGCAGTAGAATGAACTGAATGTATATCAGGTGGAGAATAGGGAATGCATGATTGTCCAAATAACAGTCAGACGTTGTGGCTCACTTGAGGGATTTGATTCCTTTGATTGAAGCTAATCATTAAAATGAATTGAACTTTGCAAATAGATTGGTACAAAAGAAAGACATTGTGCAAAAATAATAAATAGGCAGAGTTAAGCATTCAGTAAATATTAACAAATCACACACAGTGCCGACACGAAAGTGATTAAGGACGTTACGTGGTGCAGAAGACAACCTCACGCAGACATTTACAACAACCACGTAGTAAGATTATTTTGATTTTGATTCGTTTGATTCACCAGAAACTCTAAAATCTGGACAATTACAGTTACAGTAACGGAAATTAAATCTTACTTCTTAGTTGAAGAAATCCTTTTTTTTAAAACAAATAATAGATATTAAAGCTCACTTTAGGGATTTGATTCTTTTGAATCATCCATTTCAGTGAACTGAACTTTGCACATTTTGATTCATTTGATTCACGTAGAGTGGTGTCCAGAAACTCTAAACTCTAGACTTTACTTTACAGTAAATAATGTTAAATCTTTAATAATATTGCTTACAAATAATAGCCATAGACATTATGGCTCACTTTTGGGATCTGATTCTTTAGAATCATGCACTTAAATGAATCTTTGCATATTTTGATTCATTTGAATCTCTGATATCTGGACTATTTACAGTAATTGAAGTTAAATATTTAATACAGTTACTTTGTCTATATGACAAATAGCTATGTATATGTATTTAATAATATAATAAAATGTCAAGTGTATGCTATTTAATCAAAATGTTACCATTTTTTTTTTCAAATGTATGATTCTTTCATGCTTGTGAATCGATTCATCTGATTCACTTAAGAGAGTCATTTAAAATGAATGAATCATTGCTTCATTAGACTGGAAATCCCTCAAGGAAAAAATAAAAATTCATAAATTTCCATAAATATTAGCATTAGCACTCAAATGAATATCAATTGTTGTTAATTTATTTATTTATTAGCATGAGTATGTTGTTAATATGGAGGCTAAACCACAAATATGTTCATCCATTCAAGCAGTTACAGTCGTGAGAAAAGTGTTGCTAGGCAACTGGGATACATGTATGCTAAGCATAAGCTTGCTATCAACTGAGGAACATGTTTGCTTAGCATAAGCTAGCTAATTACTGAGGTGATTTAGCTAGCACAAATACAGACAATGTACAGGTAGAATGTCAATAAAAACGAGACAAAACTATCTCATTTTTTGTTGTGTTGGTAAATTGCTAAGAAATTATTACTTATGATTAAAATTACAAACGTTAGCATCAAGTGATCTGGCACTGTTGTGAATGCTAATGCTAATAATTGTATCTAGTCCATCTATTTGTATATCAGCCTGCAGCTGTGACTGCAGTTCTTTCATTTCTGTTAGCTTTTTTAAGATTTACAGATACTACATTTATAAACGATTTATAATTAAAAGATGCATCATAAAGCGTACTTTCAGATACACTGGTTTGGACCTTCAAAGGTGAAGTTAGAAACGTAATCACTGAGAGATATTCATCAGTAAACATTAAGACCTGTGCTACTGGATTTACAGGTATGTGTGTGTGTGTGTGTGTGTGTGTGTACACTGTGTATCACAGACAACTTCATGAAAAGCTCCCACAACTTTGAATTGCTGCTGATTCAGTACTGAGCTACTAACCTGCTAGTTCAGCTAAAATGTCTTACATCCTTACACTCTTGCTTGTAGCCATTTCTAAGCACCAATTTTTATCTAGCATTAGCTAGCATTAGCGTATAACATGTTATACCAGGAAAGTGGGAACAGGGACGAAGTCGTGGATGTTCCACAACCTTAAATACAACCATCAATGGAAAAACGTACGACGTGTTGATCCTTAATAAATAAAATGTTGCGGTCGTTTGCAAACTGCTGTAGTCTAAGAGGAATAAAACGATAAAATAATCAACTTCAGGGTAAGAGTAACTCTGCTTTATTACTCCAACTCATTGTTGATTAGTTTCCTGTTACAGCACAACATTCAGTGTTTTATTCCTTACTTAGGACATCTTTTCTAATTGTCAATAGAACTAAAGCGGTTGTAATTTGTTACAAACTAAAACGTAACTCAGAATGACTGTTTTAAGATTTTATTTTCCTGGATGCACAGCGAGTTGTTTCACTCCTAGGTTCACTTGAAGAAATCAGGAAGGTTGAAAAGTTTCCAAAAGTCCAGTTTGGAGGTTCGAGTTTGGAGACAAACGGCACTAATTACGGTTACTCCTATCTGATGTGAATGCATCATGTGAATGAAATGAATGTGTAACCTGTATGTATGCTTGCAAGGCATTATGGGAAAGGACTGACGCCAAATAACTATCTATCATATAACTATAGTTATATAACTATAACTAAGCATTTGTTTGAACGGATCGTGCGTGCTGTAGCATTTGGTACGATTCCTAAAATGACTACTAAAATGATACGAACTGTATTTATACATGACGCGCAGGTCGCACTGCATGTTTACACCCATTACAGTTTCTGTTACTCCTACGCATGGTTGTGACTCTGAACACAAATAGCCTCAGGGGATCCTGAGATGTTTATGTCTTGAATGTCCAAACCATACATCATTTGTGTCGTTCTTTAAAACTGGATTATAATAATAAGAAGAATGAGACCAACAGTTTATTTCTGACAGACTCCTGAGTACGTGCGCTGTAATTTATCACGTGACGGTACAGACCTCGTTCCTGGGAAGAGACGTCCGGACCTGAATAACGTGTTCAGTAAGTGTACGCCTACAATGTGTTCTTTTTGCGCTTATCATCGTTTATCATCCTGATGATTTTTTTTTTTTTTTTTGTTGCTACAGAGATGCTTTTGGTGCAGGAGGTGTGGGAATGAGGAATGAGTAAACATGACTCATGTGAGGGCAGGAACATTAACTACACGCCAGATCTATGTTTCAGATCATGTGTGTTGTCACTGAACAACTGAAACACATATTTCTGGTCAAATGTATACACGTTTACTCGCTTCCAGACAAGATGTTAATTAGATGTTACAGATGTTACAGGACAGTCATCTCATAGCGTTCATTAGCACACTCGGTTTGTTTATTTTATGAACTGAAAGTATGAATGACTGCACTTTTTTTTTTTTTTTTTTGAAAGCTGACCCAAAGAACCTTTGAGGAATCCTTTTAAATAGCTGAATAACTGAAGAGTCCTTGATAAAATCTATTTATCGTATACAGATCGGGTGACTGTAGCTAGCAGTGTAGGTGTTCGAGGCAGTTAGCTACACGAAAACCAAAACCTTTCATTTTCATCAGCTATTTTGCTAATTAACATGTTTGTGGCAAAGCTAGCTAGCAAAATGAAGTATCGAATACATTACATTTCAGTTTTTAATATTTGAATGACTTTTAATCATCCATGGAAATATTATTATTATTATTATTATTATTATTATTATATTACGCACTTATTACAAATTGAAAAGAACTAAAATGACCAAAATTGAAATTATTTTTAATTTTGTAATGGAGCACCCTCAGTGCTCCATCGCTAACATCATGCCGCATTTTTACATCTGAGTGTTCTTCAGGGGAGCACAAAATACTAAAATCAACTGTTAAATCATCTTCCGTCCTGCTTTTTTTGTCTCTCAGCTCTCTGGGTCATGATGACTTCCTCGCCTCTCTCTTTCTCTCTCTCTCTCTCTCTCTCTCTTGCCTCACTGGGCATGTGGGTGGAGGTGGGTGGGGTTTCACTCTGCTCTAATCATGACTTGCCACCTGGCCTTGGCCCCCTGTTGCCCACCCTGTTGACCCAGATGACATACCCTCGGGGCAGCCGCTTAGAGACTCTACCACCTCCACTTAAAGATGGTTAAAATCCCCCTGCAGCTTGGTACGAGCTCCATGTTGGATTTTTTTATCCAGTGAGAAGTGAAGATGCTGAATATCTCATTCATGGTAGGAGGAACTACAGGAGGAAGTGATTCTTGAGCTCTACACTGCCACCTGTTGGTCAGGATAATATCTGCAGCTCTGTAAATTGCTGTGGTATAAGAGGAATATTTTATTCCTTACTTAACACATGTCTTTCAAATCTTTAACAGAACTGAAGCAGTCTATTTCACATTGTTAAAAAAATCTGTTCATTGTGAAATGCGTTCTTCAAAAGCATACGTCTGATTTTTTCCCCCAGAAAATATATATATATATATATATATATATATATATATATATATATATATATATATATATATATAAGATTAAATATTAAATGATTAAGATTAGTACTTAATGAATTATTAAGAACATATTTGCTTCCAATTTAAATTCTCTATAGCTTGGTTATTTATATATAAATATATATATATCCACTTATTATTGCTATAGTGAGATAGCTGCATATATGGAACAGATTTGAGCACCTGAATTGATGTACAAATAAATCTAAAAAATGATCATTTTATTTTTATGGGAAAATACAGTGTTTTGTTTTTGACACTTCTGCCTGTACATGCCGTGATCAGCGATCAGACTGTCACATTCTGATATCCGTAGCGGGGATGATGGGCAGCGTGCCTTTACATGCCTACTAACATTCCTCATCTCCCACGTTTCTGTTCATTTCTGTCAAATAACCACAGGATGTAACGAGAGTTTTGGTATGAACCATGAGGCCATGAATCAAACTAACGTAGACACACGAACACTTATCCTGAAAAGGAGTGGGAAATTCTATGGTGTTTAAATACAGCGTGTGGTTCACAAATATCATGTCATGACATCCAGAGGTGTGAACTGGCACAAATAAGAGCCACAGATTTCCCTAATGGTTAGAGTCTCGGACCTGTAACCTGAAGGTGAACCTGAAGGTCGTGGGTTCGAGTCTCAGGTCCGGCAGGGATTGTAGGTGGGGGGAGTGAATGACCAGCGCTCTCCTCCACCCTCAATACCACGACTGAGGTGAGACCCTTGAGCAAGGCACCGAACCGTGTGTGTTTACGGTTTGTGTGTGTGTGTTCACTACTGTGTGTGCACTTGGATGAGTTAAATGCAGAGCACAAAATCCGATAATGAATCACACTTGGCCACACGTCACTTCACTTCTTCAGAAATGGTTTGTTCCATTCTGACACACATTGCCTAATTTTTAATGCTGATGACTTCACGGTAAAATGTCCTCAAGTGAGCGTTCCTTGTGTTTCAGGTGTCGGTGGACGTGATGAACCAAATGAATCACACATGAAAATGAATGAATCACGTGAAAAATAAATGAATCACGTGTGAAAATAAACGAATCACGTGTGAAAATAAATGACTCAAATGAATTGTAACAATCACATGACAATAAAAACACACATGAAAAGTGAAAGAGGTGCGAAACACAACATGTGAAGAGTCTAAAAACCACACGTGTAAAGCAAAGTGACTTTTCTGTAAGGGAAATTAAACACATCATCTGAATTTATTCTAACATCAAACTTTACGCTTTAGGAAGAAATGGCTTCATAAAAAAGCGATTCGCCTTTAATATTTTGCCTTTTTAGCTCGGAGACATCCTTTTGTCTTTATGTTCATAGATAACAGCGTGGAGATGCTTCTGTGGCTGCGGATTTAGTGCTAAACTGGTAGCTATAAGGTTCCATTACTTTTTTAGCAACATTAGCTCCGTGTAGAGAAAGAGAACGAGGCATGAGAAGCCTGACTGAGTGTAAATCGTGTAGGTGGCTGTGTATTTTTTATCACCTAATCAGGTACACTGAGTACAGCTGGGCCTCAAATAAAATCTGTGTGTGTGTGTGTGTGTGTGTGTGTGGTGGCGGGGGGGCATGGGGCGGATCCTTCTGAGGTACCAGGCAGCAGCTTGTACAGGTACACTGACACAACATTAGTGAGCACATACATGCTCTCTCTCTCTCTCTCTCTCTCTCTCTCTCTCTATGTCTCTGTCTCTGTCTCTCTCTCTCTCTCACACACACCTGTTTGCAGAAGGAGGGATATTGCACTCTAAATTCAAAGACTCAACATCATTGAATGAAAGATTACTAACCCACAGGGGTTAGTTTACTCTCTCTCTCCTTGCTTACAGGTTTTAGTCACATGATCATGGATTAGCTGTTGCACAACATGCCTTTTCACGCCATTCATCACATGCACACACACACACACACACACCCACACACACACACACACACACACACACAAATCTGAATCTAGAACAATAAGGAGGGCAACAGTTGGGCTGCTTCGTAGGACTGTGTAGGACATACTGTGTGTGTGTGTGTGTGTGTGTGTGTGTGTGTGTGTGTGAGAGCAAATAAAAGGGCGGCTGACCAAATACACTGCCTAAATGACGATTAGAGACAGACCGAGAGAGAGAGAAAGAGAGACGGGCAGACATAGAGTGACAGAGATATCTCCCTCTCCTCTCATCTCTCATCCCCTTCTTTCTTTCTTTCTTTCTCCTTCTATCTCTCTTTATCTCCCTCATCCTCTTTCTCCTGTTCTACATTTCTTTCTCCATCTCTTTACTCTCTTTGAATCTTTCTCTCTTTCTCTGTCTCTATTTACTTCATTTACATATCTCTTTTAATCTCTCTTTTTTAATCACTTTTACATCTATTTCAGTCATCACTCTATCTTTATCCCTCACTCTTTATCCCCTTTATCCCTCTCCCTCTCTTCCTCTCTCTCTCTCTCTCTCTCTCTCTCTCTCATTATTGTTTTGCATTTTCCCACGGCCTCTCTCACCCTTCCCTCTTTTTTTTCTACCTGTTTCTCTCCCTCACACACACACACACACACACACACACACACACACACACAGTGCCCACCACCATCCTCCTCACTCCCTTTTCATCTTTGTCTCTTTTCTCTTCCTTGTTTGTAACGCCTCAGTGCTCATGGTTTCCATAGCAACTGCATGTTCATGGATATGGTGTAGTGAAAACTTCAGCTGATTCAGAGGCAAACGCGCTTTAATCTTTTCCCCACAGCCAAAGCACAGGCAGATACACACGAGTGTTTTGTCTGGATTTCTCCACAATCACTTGGGAAACGTCAATTCCCAAAACTACAGAATGTTTATCTGTTGCTACAAAGAAAAAGAAAAAAAAAAAACACAAACGTGATAAACAATCTCACCTTACATCAAGCTCTTCAGTACTGTATCACTCCATCACACAGTTTGAATTCTGGAATCTGATTGGTCAGAAGGTGTTGATTTATTTTCTATAACAGCAGCTCACAGGATTATATTAATGCACTTGTTCTAACATCTTATCGTTTCCATAGTAACAGTTCATTCACAGGGACTTGCACGATGGACGCTCCACATAAACAGGTAAAAAAAAGAAATGCGTGTAATCATTGACCTGTGAGGAGATGTTTATTTAATATTTATGGAAGGAGTCTCCAGTGTCAGCTCTTTGTAACGTGACAAGTGGCATTTTCTTTGTCTTATTAACTTCAAAAGGGAGAATAAAGAGAGGCTGGTGAGGGAACGACTGTTTATAGGTGCTATAATGTAAGCAAGAACAGGAACTAACTTGTTAAGGTTGTTCTAAAATATTAAATGTAACTCTAAATGGATAACATGCACGATGTGTCATTCATTAATAAACAGAAAACTGCAACTGATGGAAAATTGCTGTGGTATAAGAGGAATAAAACACTTCATGATGTGCTGTTATTAGGAAATAATCAACTTCGGAGTGTTAACAGTAACTCCACTCCATCACACCAGCCCCTCGGTTTCTGAGCGAAAAAAAGAAAAATGTAGCAGAAAGGAAAAGAAGAACTGAACTTGCACGAAATAAGATTGAAAAATAATTATTTCAGATTCTAGACCTGGTCTATTTAGTGTTTTCTCTCTAACTCTGAGGTTATCCTCTTGTGTCTTTTTCTCTAGCTAAATTTAGCTAACTTTTACAAAAACTGGATATTGGGAACTGGGGGATTACGCCCGCATATCCTTCAACAAATACACACAAGGCGAAATCAAAATCAAGAAAGAAATAAAAATAAGTTTGATGCAGTTATAAAGGCAAAGTGCTGAAATACGGGTTATTAGAGAATGTTTTAATAACGCATGCAAACCTTTGCACTGATATTGTGCTGTTTTTTTTACTATGTGATAAATGAAAAAAATATGTTGCTAGCTGGCGGTTTAGTCTGTTTAACTTTAGTCATAAAAATTCTCCCTTAATGGTTGTTACTAGGAAAGTCATGAAACTCTATTTGAGTACACTTGATATAATCTAGCTGAATTTTAATTATTTGTTAAATACCAAAATATCCTGGGCAATTCCAGTACATCTTTTGCACCGTATCTGGCTCCATTCATCCATGTCCCTAATGAAGAAAAGCTTCCCAACAACACAATGCTACCACCACCATGCTTCGCAGTGGGGATGGTGTTCTCAGGGTATTGGCTTTCCACTAAACATGGTGCAAAAAAAGTTACTATAAAGTTATTAGAGTAGAGAATCCTTTTCCACGTTTGAGTTTCCATATAGGATTTCATGTTTTTTTTTTTGTTTTTTTTAAATAATATCTCCATAAATCAGTCTTGCAGTCTTGTGAACATTCTATCTCACGTTACCTGTGGATCTGTCGAGCTGTTTCAGAGTAATTAAAATTCTGCTTACGCCCTACCCCCTCGTTTCATTATTTTCCCAAAAGCTTAATCTTTTAAAACCTAAGCTCATGAAAGCCGCTCCTGTTCAGCAGCGTATCACCGGAAACGCACCTGAGATCGCACCGACACTGCAGATCAGCTTTCACTCTCTGATTTATGGAGTCTTTGTTCATTTTCTGGGTTCCCTCAGGCGTTCAGTGATCTCAGTGCCGGATTGTGTGTTACTGAAACACGCCGCCTCTTTATTACTGACCTGGATGGAGCGAATGGTCTATAAGGAAATAAATAGCATAAAAATCAGCCTTAAGGTGCTAACTATAGAAAATCTGATTTAATCATGGATACCACTGGGGATTTGGGACAGTATGTGATGTAATAAATAGCACAGGATTTTTTTTAAACCATTAGTCATGGCTTTACTTATCTCCAAAACTCCACAGCTGCACGATAAAAAGACAATCTGATTAATTGTATGTGATAAAAACATGACCGGACATTACAGGCAGATCTAAAGATCTAAACAATAACTCAAATGTCAAGAAGAAAAAAATAAAATACACGAACCACTGAAACGCATCTGGAGTTTGTTTGCTCAAGATGTCAAGAACATGAAAGCTTATATTTAGCTACATGTGTTATTGCTTATACCATATCACAGTTCTAGCATAGCTGCTATAGCGTTAGCGCCGTTGTCACAGAAAAAGCTTTTGGCACCGAAGCTAGCCAAGATGTATTTATTATTATTTTATTTAGAAATGGCACAGCAAAACTCAATTGCTCTATATATAAAACGTCATATAACCAGTTTATTAAAACTGCTTTGGCCAAATCTAAAAATGTTGGAGGTGTTTTAAAATAGTTGACATTATTCCACATTATTAAAATACTTTAATCATTATATTTGTCATGAATTTCATTTTCATTTTGTTCTACGTAGTAAATGATCTATAGATACTGTATACACTATAGAGTTCACTATTTTCACTTCATAGTATATTTGTGTTATCTTGCAGCATTTTATTTTATATAATAGATGTGAACTGTATAAAATTTAGTTTAGTTTTTATATTTTAAATGGTATAAAATTTAGTTTGGCATTTAGCTTTTTTTTTTTAGGTATATATTGGAGATTTTAATGCAATATTTGTGAAAGGTGTGAAAATATATAATGATTAAAAATACAAATACAAAAAGAAAACTCTATAAAACTAGAGAAAACATTACAAACGTGTCAGTCGATTTAAACCCAAATACTGAAATGAACTGAAGCTGAGACATGCTGTGTGTCAAACTTTAGCATTTGCATGTTTATATAATCAGGTATTAATCTGTTTAGCTAAGGCCACCCCACACGCCCTCTGCGCCCCCCCGTGGCCACCCCACACGCCCTC
>CM040995.1:1143551-1159321 GCA_022985145.1 Pangasius djambal
GTGGCCACCCCACACGCCCTCTGCGCCCCCCCGTGGCCACCCCAGTCAGTCCTGCACACAGCTAGTGACACTAAGCGAATTATTTTCTCATGCTGGCTTTCCACTGAAGCTGCTGCGTTATTGTTTCCTGACCACATGGCATTACGTAAATAAAGTACGAACCAGGCGGCTTTTTTTTTTTTCAGAACAGTTTGCATGTTCGTATACCTTTGGAAGTGGTTTTCCCCAGGATGGGCAGCTTGACCACTAATTACGCTCCTGAGGTTTAGCCCTGCTTAGATAACATCATGCTTCTGCTGGTATGACTGTGTGCACGCAGCTTTTCTACCATTTCTGTCTGCTAGGATGCCGAGTGGTGCTGATTATCTAAATCAGACGCCAAACCATCAGAAAAAAGTCGCGCATCAGATGTTCACATGCAGTATCGAAGCTTAAGATCATCTGGTGCTAGACGGTCTTGGAAATGAAGGGTTCTTCGGTTCCTAGAAACGGTTCTACAGTTCATTTTTTTGTCTAATTGCGGTCTTGGTGAGAAGCTACAGTAGCTTTGACTCATTCGTTATGACTCATTAGCTTTTTTCAAAGAACAGGACAAACTTCGCGACAGAACAGAGGAAAGTTCTGTGACATTGACATTCATATCACGTTATAATGCATTCATAAGGCATAATACACATTGTTACAATTATTTATGAAACTGCATTACACTTTATAGCTATTGATAAAGTTCACATGTTAACATGATGCATTATAAATAGTGCTCATAACGTGTTCTATCACCAAGTCCCACTTTACACAGAGCATTATAACAAGCTATAACGTGGCATAAGCACCACTTATAATGCGGCCATTTTGAAAGCTAGCATCAGCTATCTAACGTTGGGTTAACGAGCGAAACATTTCAAAGCTACAACTAAGTAAAATGAGTTCAATCTCCATGACTACATTTTACTACTACTAAATATAATAATGTTTATTGTTATGTTTCATATCAGAACTCAATCTACATTTATATAGTCGAGTGCAAAACGTTTGCATCCCCGTAGGACAAAAAATAAAAAAGTTTATGTAAAATATTAATAATGACATCTGTTCAAAAGTTTACACCCCCTATAGGAATGTGGTAGATATCATCTAAGAACTTGTATGTTCATTACTGGTCATCGAAATCTCCCTCATCTCCTGAACAGTTTTTTTTAAGCCTCTAAACTGTAATATTCAATTAAGATTAGGACAAATCTTTCTTTCTTTCCTTTTTCTTTTTTAACTTTTTTTTTTGTAGATAAACTGAAAATATATACATTCTTTTTTTTCCCCATCTAGAAACCGTGGCGTGTGCAAACTTTTGCACTGAAGTGTAAGGGAACTTGCCACCAACGTTATTTCCGTAGTAAAAAAATGGAAAACAAGAATTTTGTAATCTCTCCTTTTGTCTTTTGAAGTGTTTTGAAGTCTTTTAACACTTCACTTAACCCTTTGAAGTTGCCCGTTGTAGGTTTCCTGTGCAGATTCCCTGTGCAGATTATTCTCCCAAGAAAATGGAAATAATGCTCAGGTTAAAGACATTTTTAGTTGCTGTTGTGTCTGTGTGTGTGTGTGTGTGTGTGTGTGTGTATGACAGATAAGCCAAGGACACACGAGGGACTGGTGAAGGATCTCCATCTTTGTCTGAACCCTCTTTGTTCAGCCGTGACCTTTCCCATCACTCTGAGGTTCGCCTCTTGTGTGATCACGTTATTCATCCGAAATTCCGACATCTGTATCTGTATCAATCTGTAGCTCACATTCTCACTCTCCTTAGGAATAGTTATTTATTTTTCCTTATACAACAGTACTTTTGAAAGAAGTTTTATTTGTAATTCTTGGTTGTAACCTAGCGTGTTACAGTTTTAACCTGATTAGCTACATCTAAGCACTTGAACTGAGATTGATGAACAAAAATAAAACTTAAATGAAGCAATAATGAAACTTTTTCAATTTACCCTGAATTGATGCTAAATCCGCGTTCAAATCTGACTAGCCTAGCATGTTGTATTACAATGCTAAATTTACAATTAGCTACAACCTAGCTAGCTGAATTTAACGAGAAAGGCACCATAGACGTTTAAGACTTCTTAATTTTTGCACATTACAGTGTCTCATAACTGAATCTTTCTTTCTGAGTTGAAATTATTATTATTTTTTTTCCACTTTCGTTACTCTGCTGCGAATGACCTGAACACACCGCCGTGTGTTACTTTACTCAGTCGTACTCAGCCTGAGAGATAAGTGATAAGAGATAAGAGCATGCCTTCATAATATGGAAATGATGAACCAATTCACACGGTCATCTTCGATTAAACAAAGACAAAAATGGTGCAAGATGCAAATTCTACAATGAGCCTGGACAAAAAAAAACTCGCTGAACTCATCTGTTCTCAAGCTTTTTTGTCCAGGTTCTTTGTAGAATTTGAATCTTGCATCAATTTTTAACTTTATTTAATCAAAGATGACGGTGTGACTTGGGTTGTCATAGATCTGTTCATCAAGGTTTTTGTCCAGCATCATTATAAAATTTGAATCTTGCATCATTTCGATGTTTGTTTAATAAAAGCTGACCGTGTGACTTGGGTCATCATTTTCATATTATGAATAACTAAAGAGAGAGAGAACTCCAGAGAACTCCATTTGAATGTGACTAAGTAAACGGACTAAGTGACGGCAGTGTGTTCAGGTCATTCGCAGAAGAGTGATGAAAGTGGAAAAAACACATTGTTAATAGTTTTTTGAGCTTAATAATATTAGTAGGGGGTTAAAATAGGTATTTCGTCCTCTAGTACAAATACATAATATAATATTACATGATTATAAATTATTTAAATATAAACTTTAAATAAACTTTTTGTTCTCATGTTTTTTCCCCCCAGAATTTTATCTGCCTGCATTATCACAGAGCAGCGTTATTACTGCGTTATACATATATTTGATTTTGCAGACTCACTGCTCTCCTACGGTGTGTAAACACATCACACAATTGTTGAGAGTCGGACAAAGAGACACGGAACAAGAGGCTGTGATTAGATTAGATTAGAGCTGGAGCTCAGAGCGTGACAAAGAATTGACAGCATGAGACACAACCTGATTCCTCCTGCAACAACCCCAACAGGTTCAGACTCAGATTCAGAGTCAGATTCAGATTCAGAATATATTTATAATTCACATCAATGTGCATTTATAGTTTCTCTCACTGTATTGTCTTTCAGTATTGCTATTCAATATTACATTTTTAGTCATTTCCTTATAAAATTATTTTTTTTCTCACTTTATGAACAAAAATGATGATAAGACTCAATCTATGGTGAATTCATTTTAGACTGAGGAATTTAAGTTTTATTTAATATCATCCATGAATATCAAGTTGGAAAATATGAATATAACACTTAGGAAAGTGTAGCAGTAGGAAAGCTATGACCATAATACTTACTAAATACATAAAATAAACCTAATAAATTGTAAAAGTGAAATGAATAGTGCAATAATTAATGAGCATGATATTTAGAGCTGTGTGTCATATGTACAAAAACGAGTGGAGAATACTGTTATAATTCCAGTATGTATGGATATTATACATATTTTCAAATGTAGGCTTTTTTCCCCCTCTACATCCAAATAAGACAAGACAGACGTTTAAAATCTCAGGGTGGATTACGGTTCATTTTACAGGTGCAGTCCATGAGATAAGCGATGATCAATACATTAATCATTAAATGCAGGTAAGATAAAAAGAAAGAAAAAAAAAGAAAAGCTGATGGGCTGTAAATAAAGTGAAAACAGTGAAGTGTGTACAGTGTGTAGCCATGTGCTCACACCGCCACCTGGTGACAGACCAGACGCAGCCCCTGTCTTTAATGTCTTCTTTTCTCCTGCTGAATGTGTTGAAATGAAATGACCGTGAAAAATGCCTGAGGAATTCTGGCACTTCTTGTTTTTTTCTCTTTTACTCAGATGCTTCAAGCTCTTCGATGCGTTCACTTTTTTAACTCTCAAATGCTTTTATATGTTTCGATACTTAGCACTTCATGTCCTTTTATAGCCATTTCTGAAGAAATGGATGAATAGATAGATGGATGATGGATGAAGGAATGGATGAGTGAATGGATTGATGGATAGACGGATGATGAATGGATGAATGAGTAACTGATGGATGGATGGATGTGTGTATGTATGTACATATGGATGGATGAATGATTAAATGAATAAATGAAGTTATGCCATTTATACAGGTATAGAAACACTTAAAATGACAAACAGCATGTTTAAAGTGATTAATGGATGGATGGATGGATGATAGATGGATGAATAAATGAATAAATAAATGCTTCTTACAGACACAGAAACACTCGAACACTTCTCAGTTAAAATGATAAACTGCATCTATAACAGCTTCCTTTCTTCCGCCTGCTGTTAAAGTCAGAACTTCCGCGTAAACGTGTTTCTGTCCTCTCCTCTGGAGAATAACTCGGGTTCAGCCGGGGAGTGGAGACGAGAGCGGGCGTTGAGTGATCTGTAAAAGTAGCTCTCTGCATCAGCGATCCTGCATGTCCTTGTTTCCACAACACTTTCCTCCCTTCATTAGTCTTGTAAAGGTTAAACCTTCATCTCCGCTGAGGCTTCACCCACAGCCACTGGCTTTTTAATAAGCACTTTTTAGCAAACTGTAACCGGGTCTTTCAGGTCCTGAAAAAACTCTGAGGAGAGACATTCAGGTATTTTATTATTTTCTTTTTTTATTATTTCCATTTGTATATGCAGAGTACAAGAGGCGTGTCTTTGAGCCCATAGATAGAAATGTGGGCGTGTCATTGTGTGTGTACATGGAAATACAAGCAGTTCTGAGTGGACATGCATTTAAGTCCATAGACAGAAATGTGGGCATGTCTTATATAAATCCCTGTATATATATATATATATATATGTGTGTGTGTGTGTGTGTGTGTGTGTGTGTGTGTGTGTGTATAGGGATGTCTTCAAATAGAAATAAGAAGTTTATAGCCAATAATATATGAAATATGAGCAGGTCTGTGCTCTTAGAACTATAGACAGGAATGTGGGCGTGTCTTATATAAGTCCATTATGGAAGTCTTCAGGTAGAGACAATGAATCTATTGCCTTTGGCATATATAGACCACAAGTGGTGTATCTTTGAGTCGATATATGGAAATGTGTGTGTCCATGAGTGTGTATTTGGAAATATAAGGGGCTCTGTGCCTTTAGTGGATGAGGCGTTTAAAACTTTAGCTGGGGATGTGGGCGTGTCTTATTTAAAATCCTTATAGGGGAATGCTGTAGTAAAATGAAAGAATTTATCGTCATTAGTATTGTAGACCACAAGAGGCGTGTCTTTGGGCCCATATATGGAAATGTGGGTGTGCCATAGAGTGTGTGTGTATGTAAATATGTAAATATGAGTGGGCGTGCCTTCGAAACTATAGATGAGAATGTGGGCGTGCCTTATATAAGTCCATATATGGAAGTCTTCTGGTAGAGACAATGAATTTACTGCCTTTGGCGTATATCGGCCACAAGAGGTGTTTCTTCATGACCATATATGGAAATTTGAGTGTGTCATTGAGTGTAAATGGAAATACGAGCAAGTGGACATGCCTTTAATACCACCGATAGGACTGTTCTTTATTCCATATATGGAAGTCTTCAGGTAGAAACGGTAAGACGCCACATGCAGGTTAAACCACTGAGTCGTCTTCGCTCCCAGCACTGGATTCTTAGGGACACTCGGTAGTGTGCAGCAGTTAGGGGTTAAGGGACTTCCTGTGTCTTCATCCCCATACTGAGTTATTAAAAAGGGCCATGGAAGTACTGCTGAAATTCACACTTTCTATTCCTGCTCCATTATCCATCCATCCATCCATCCATCTCCTCGTTCTGTGTCTGTAACTTGAGCATTCACTCTCTCGCTCTCTCTCATTTTTTCCCTGCCACTAAATAATTCAAATCGTTCAGCCTTGAAGCTGATAAACGCTTTACTTCTGGAGTGCAAACTGAAACCTCGCTGTCTGTTAAATCTCAATCTCTCAGGCAGTTCACCCTGATGTTTAAAACGAAAAGGAGAAGCCACATTTAAAAGTTTGTACACCCCCCCACCCCCATGGGCTTTAGATGGAAAAATGCATGTAAAAAAAAAAAAAGAACAGAAAATTTGAAAAATAACCAGAGATTCGTTATTAAAGGAATGAATTATCAACTTACTTATTTTTGGCTGTTCATTCCTTTATATCTTTATTCATTTGTTTAAAGAATGAAGGAATCAGTTCATTAATCTGTTTTTTTTTTCATTTATTTATTTCTTCCTGTTCAATATTTATTTATGTAGCAAGTAAATCTATCTATCTATCTATCTATCTATCTATCTATCTATCTATCTATCTATCGATTGATTTGCTTGCTCACTTTGAAAATTGTTCTTTGTAAACCAAAGTTGTATCATATGAATGTTTTGTGTGTGTGTGTGTGTGTGTGTGTGTGTGTGTGTGGTGTGTATGGATTAGTCTACTTTATAACAATATCTGTAATAATACACAACTGTGCCTTGGTCAAAAAAAAAAACATTTTAGGTACTTTGTGTAATTTTAATATTAAATCATTAAAATGTATTGTTAAAATGATTTTTTGCAAATGTTCTGAAAATAAAAAAATGGGCAAAAACAGTCACTGGGCTGCTTTTATCACACAGACCTGATTAAAAAAAACAAAAAAAAAAACAATGCTAATGCTAATCTAAAGGGCAGCAGCAATCCAGCTGAGGTTTTCGATGTTGAACAGCAGGGGGCAGCGCAGCCAGCAGCGTTCACCCTGAAACCCGCTCATCATCAACTCTGTGGCTTTCACATATTCAGAACTAATCTGTAATCTCTCTTATTAAGCAGAGGATTTAGAGACACCTGAAGAGGTACGGAGTTCAGTCAATATTCAGGATAAAGCTGCGGTGATGGAGAAAATACGTCATACTTTTACATAGACATTCTTACACGTATGCGTTATTAGTGATCACACGCCGCGCTTGCACGACAGTAAGGAGACGTCTGTGTGAGATTTCTATAGAACAAAGTAATAACCGTGTTATAACTCAGATCTGCGGCGCCTCTATATTGGGTGTATTTAATATAATAAAGAGTTTATTACTAAGATATATAAAAGTGCCCTTGGACTGAGATGGTGCTGATTTTTTTTCTATAACAGAAATGTCTTTGTATAAGAGTAATCATTGATATGGTGAAGTTTTCTGTGAGAAGATGTTTATTCAACATTTATTTATGGAAGGAGTCTCCAGTGCCAGTGCTTTAAGTTTTCGGACATCTTTTTTGAGACAGACTAGTTTACACTTTTTCGGTTCCTCTGTAACAAAAAATGATGAGTTGCGTATTGTTTTTCTGTCTTATTAACTTCACGAGCGAGAACAAAGAGAAGCTGGTGAGGGAACGACTGTTTACAGCTGCTATAACGTAAGTGATAACACTTGAACCTCATTAAACTTCGTCGCTCAATGTTTTTTTTTTTTACACTAACGGCACACTGTTTACTTTTAAAACGCTGAAATAAAAGTGACCCTCATGATCATATAGATGTATAGAATGTCTATAGCTAGCACGCTAATGTGTACAGTGTATCTGTAGGTATGATAGTGACTTTAAATAAAAGTAAAAATGTGAAAAGAATGATAATGTGAGGTTAAATGTGTTTACTGCCGTCTGATTTGGACGCAGACTAGCACACGTAAGGGTCACACGGTGACGACGTCGTCGCTGTTAGGACTGTCACGACCGATCACGAGCGGTTTCAGACCCACTCTGACTAATCCGAGCTGATTGGCTGTTTGCGATCAACCGAGTCGCTCCGATGATGTTTGTGACAAATCGATCTCTCCGTACTCACGCTATTTTTATCCTGCGACTGCGTGTGGCTCTGAAGTGGTTACACATCCTACAGATCTCGAACAACAGATGCAAGATGCGCGACAATGTTCTTGTTCTTGTTAAAAGATATATCATTTTTGAATCAAGCCTTCTGAAAGTAAATCGTTTCATGTGATCTGTCTCCTTCTTTTCTCTTCTGCCTCGAACCGGTTTGCTATCGGGATGATAATGGAGCTGCAGAACTACATAACGGCTTCCTGCTGCGCTCACATTCGATTTACTTTGACATTCCTGCAGCTCGGCCGTGTTTACAGGACGTTCTCCAGCCTGCAGGAAAGAAAGGAATGATTTAACAGACTACACTTAAAGGAAAAAATGCTTTTTTACATTACTCTGGGTCAACTGGAATGTGCTGGACAGGAGAGCGACCTTGTTGTATACACACGCGGACACGTGACTGGAATATTTTCTACTTCTGAGCCCAGATAAAAGGAATAAAAACACGTCTCTTATCTATAACTACAGATAAGAGATAAGCTAAAGGAATCAATTTTTTAACAGCCTACTATGTATTTTAATTAGATTTTTCACTCTAACAGAGTCAGTCGAAAATGTTAGCAATACATCAGTGTATATAACCTTTGTAAGAATTGGTAATGTGTAGCTTTTTTAAAACAGCCATATTTCACTTTCTCAGATATTTTCTAAGCAGCTTCTTTTTAAGTGGTGGTGCACAGCGTTTAGTAGCAATGTGTTAATTTTCATCGTTTCTTTTTCTTCTTTAAGTGGCTGTGTATTACATTTTGCACACCATTCTTAAAGTAGCAATGTGTAATTTTTTTAAACAGTGGTGCATAATTTTTTTTTTTTTAAAGTTGTGGTATGTATTTTTTTAAAGCAGTAATGCATAACTTTTTTTCAGTCATAGTGAGCAACTTTTTTAAAGCTGCAGAGCGACTTTTTTAAGCGGCAGGGTGTAGTTTATTCTTTGAAAGCAGTAATGAATAATTTTTTTAAAGCAGTAGCATGCAAACTTTTAAAGCAGAAATGCATAACATTCTTTGTTAAAATGGCCTTTTCTGTAAGGAGACGTTTATGGTGGAGTTGAGAACAGGAACTAACTTGTTTTTCGTGGACTTTCCATGACATTAAATGTAACTATAAATGGATAAAGTGTATGATATGTTGTTCATTAAATAAATAACAAATTGTAGTCTATAGCAAATTGCCGTAGTGTTGGAACAGTAAATCTTTGAGTCTGGCTGTATCACACCACCCCTCGTTGTTTATTTTCCTTTACCAGCACACCCTGAAGTGTTTTATTCCTTTACTATCAGACAGCTCATTGATGCACTGATGCATGGAGAGTGTATGGCTTTATAATCGAAGAGTTATACAGATATTTAATAACGTGCTTTAACGTTTTAGTAACGGGAGTTTCTCAGGTACTCCAATTAGCACTCCAGTGTATTGCTAATGCTGAGTCTCTGTGTTTGTTTCATGGCCAGCGCTAATTGCTTGGAGTGAAAATGATAAATATGCTAATCTATCTGTGCTCGAAAAGGTGCTGAAGGTTTCAGACAGAATCACAGCATGTTTTTTTTTTTTTTAACACATGAGATGAAGCTCATCACAGGTTCACGTACACCGGAGTGTGCGAGTCGGATTCAGCAGAAAACATTTCATTAGGAGGAAGTTGTAAATCTTTGTGTTAATTAAAGCTGGAGAGAGTCACAGATCTGAAATAGTGAAATGTTTGTAATGGTAACGTCACAGAACTCAGTCTGTGCTGGAGACTGAACAGATCTGCACAGCCAGAATGTTTCTCTCCTCCTTCCTCCATGTTAGTCTCAGGGAAGGAGGCGTGGCCTCTGTTGTCATTCTTAGCATTGGGGGTGTGGACTTTGTGCCGGTCAGTGTCAGTGAAAGAGGTGTGGCCTCTGTACCATCAGTCACAGTGAAGAAGGCGTGGCCTCTGTACCTGTCAATCATTATGAAGGAGGCAGTAGTGTGTACATTTTTTAAATTATGTTTAAGCAGTAAAACCTCATTGCGTAATCTTTTTAGTGGTAATGCATACATTTTTAGAGCAGCATTGTGTAATTTTTTTTTTCTTTTTTAAACAATAGTGTAAAACATTTTTAAAGCAGTAGTGCATAATTATCTTTATTAAACAGCAATACGTAAATCTTTCTTTAATAAGCAGCAGTGCAAAACATTTTTTAAAACAACAATGTGTATATTTTTCTGTGACCCATTTGGATTTGTTGGATGCATCTCTTACTTTCAGTCTTGTTAACATCAAAATAAACATCACAATATGTTAAGATAACTTGATTGATCAGGGGTCGAAAGCAGACAGAAGGAGGCGTGGCCTCTGTGTCCATCGGTTACAGTGAAGGAGGCGTGGTCTCTGTGTCCATCGGTTAGAGTGAAGGAGGCGTGGCCTCTGAGTCCATCGGTTACAGTGAAGGAGGCGTGGCCTCTGAGTCTAGCGGTTACAGTGAAGGAGGCGTGGCTTTTTATCACATTATATCTCATTGAAACGGCTCTAAATCTTGGACTGGACCATCAGAGAGATATTTCAGAAAACATTCTTGTTGCTACATAATTCCCATGACCTTGCCTTCCTCTGATCTATTTTTGGAGTGAAGGTGGTAAAAGTGTCTCAGGAGTGAGGAAGTGAAGATGCAGCGTTGTCCAAAAGCAGTTTTTCCCTTCGGGAGGTCTCCTGCAGAGATTCACATGGAGCAATCCATCATAACGGCCACCGAGCTCCTTACACACGATCGGTCATGGAACATGTAGAACAGAGAGACCGAGGAGGATCCAGTGCAGTCTTACTTACACACACACACACACACACACACACACACACACACACACACACACACACACACACACACAGTGCTGGTTCTTAATGGTCCCTTAGAGTCCCCCAGACCAATAGGGGGTGCCCTGATTTTTAAAATAAAAATAATGTGCAAAAAAGCACACTTTATCATTTGGGGAAAAGGTTTGTGTATCTGTCAGACACACGGCGCTCCCTTGTGGTGTGAAAAGAATAGAAACTGCAGTTTATTTAACTAAACTATGTAACTAACGTAACTCACAAAGAAGCGGCGATTATGAAACATACATCTCTATCTTGGGTGGAAAAATACAAAAAGAAAAAAACCCCAGATGAAACTAATGATAATTTGTTGAGGGTCCACTTTCTACCTAGCATCTAGAGGAAGAAGGTTTTGGCAACACACATTAATGTATTCATGTATTTTTCTGTCATTGAATTTTCTTGGTGCTGTTGACCGATCGACAATCTGCACTATTTCTAGCTCCGCCCACACATCCTGACTTAATCATATTAAGTATTTTATTCATTCATTTTTCTTTCTTTCTTTCTTTATTCATTTACATACGAACATTTAATAAATCAGGGCTGG
Source organism: Pangasius djambal (assembly GCA_022985145.1). NCBI lineage: Eukaryota > Metazoa > Chordata > Actinopteri > Siluriformes > Pangasiidae > Pangasius > Pangasius djambal. The sequence goes on from CM040995.1 coordinate 1,154,905, forward strand.
AGCTGCTGCGTCGGAATTCCATTGGATGATGGAAAAACGTACCCACAGAAGTGCAAAAAAATAAAAATTAAATTAAATAAATTAAAAAAAGACTTCTTATAATTTCTATCAAGCAGTCAGTTATATCCTCTAAAATATCTGTGTTAAATCTGTATACGAAATCTAATTTTATACAGCATAATCACATAAACTGTCACCTACCCCCACCTCATTCATTCAAGCCCCGCCCCCTTTTGCCCTGATGGTCACTAGAATACAAATCAGCCATAACTGAACAATATTATTCCTTATTTTTTGGCATATATTTCGTGTTCAGACAGTGAATTACAGGACAGACAGAGCTTTTGAACAGGAATAAACCCGAGCTGTTTGCTATTTGCTCGGGTTCAATCTGTGTGTGCGTTCTACAGCTACGCCGCACGAGCACATAAAACGTGATTCAGTTCTGACCTTGAAGTTCATCTTTAATAAACCGGTTCTTGGTGGCGTCTAATATAGCACAAGTCACATGCTCTGCGGTAAAATTAAAGCATTTCATCACTCAATTATTAAAGTACATTTCATCTGAATTATTGAAACCTTTTCTAGGTGGAAGAATTCAGAGTAAAGGTTTAGTTCTGTCCATGATTTAAGCAGCGTCGAGTCTTCGAAATGTTCTTCTGCCTCAACACTGCAGTTTGGCTAATAAACGTGGCACTGATGCTGATGCTCACGGGTTTCAATGCTAAAAGGCTAACATCTGTCATCTCTCAGGCTACATGTTAGCTCATTAGCATGCATGGTGCAGCTTCAGCAGCTACAAACTGAATGTGAAAATTGATCCGTTAAGGAAAACGGACATCAGAGACTTGTATAAGTGCAAAACTAATGCAAACTGGAGGCCAAACTAAACCTGTTCTGTGCCGGTCCTAGGTTTAGCGATGTAACGAAAGCAGCTGAAGCCGCGATTCTCACAGGATTGACGTTTCACTTCTAAAACTGTTTTCATATTTGCTGTTCAAGTACTGCACCAGCAACCGTTTTCATGTTTTTTTCAGTACTTCCAGACTTTTTAGCAAAGAGAGCAAAGTGCTGTCAAGAGCGTTACAGGATGCAAGATGGGAGCCAAACAAGCAAAACAAACATGGAGGACAGAATTTTGAAGAAAAAAAAAAAAAAAAAAACCCACAGTTTGCCATGTTACCTAGAAACCACAAAAAAGAGTAAACTCCTTTGTTCTTAAGATTTCAGAAAACCTAAAGTTACAGCTTTACCACTGTCATTGGAGACTCCTTCCATAAATTAAATAAAATAAACATCTCCTTACAGAAAACGTCACCATATCAGTGATTTTTAATCTGTTTATGTGGAGCGTCTGCTGTACATGAGTGAGCTGTTGCTATATAAACCTGCGCTACTGTCAGAGAAAATGAATCACTAACCAATCGGAATCCAGAATTCCACAGCACTGTGGTTATATAGAGTGTAAATAACATGTCCCGGTTTGTGCTATTCTTCACAAATATATTCTGGCTGCAATAGAGTTAGCTAAAGAGTCAATAACTTTATAATTTATGACCTCATTTTCAGCATCGCATATAGTTTGCATTTAAAAAGGACGGGCACTGTTCATGTTTCCCAGAATGCTAATTTGGATATATGCTCTCGTCCAAAAAATTTACCGCACAGAAATTCCTCTCATTCCACTTCTCCAGGATCAGCAAATCTACCCTCGGTTAGTCGTTCCCTGCTCCAGATTTGCTGACGCTCTCTGTGTGAGTTACCCAGTAAAATGTTCTCCCGGAAAATCAGCCCGGTTTTATAGCGTCCTCCGTCGTCGTTAAGGCTAGTGGGGCACGTAATTAACGATTCGGAATGAGACAGATAAGCGAGCGCAGTGACGGTCTCATTTCTCTGACTGAAAAGCCGACCCCTGGAATTTAATTACTAATACATGAGCTTTAATTGAACTTCTGTCTGAGTGCATGCCCGGAGTAATTAAAATGTGACTGAGATACTCTTTAAGTTAATCAGAGAATCTGCGCCCTATTATGAAAAAGCGAAGATGGAGACAGGAGGGATTAGATTTTGAGGAAGGAGCGCCGCAGTCATCAGCGAGGCCCTGGGTATCCAATCTCAGTGGTAACGCCATCTATCACATCCCCCAGGCAAACATTTTATCTCCTGTGGTGCTGCGAGCCCGTTTAGTGGATGATTAAAAATGAATTTTATTAAACAATATATCAGAGGTCTTCAGTCCAAATCCCTGAGAGTCTCCAGAAAGTGCGTTTTTGAACTGCTGCAGCTCCCAGCGCGCTGCTCATCAGCACCTGGAGCTGGTTACAAACCAATATTGGATGTGCAGAGTGTGTTTGTGGGTTGGATTAAAAAACAGATTACGTACGAACACACCCAAAGCGGCTAACAGGAGACGTTAAGGCGAAGTGGTGGTGGAATAAAGTGCACAAATTCCTTAAATAAATAAGTATAAGCGCAAGTGCTTGGCTATAAAAAAAATACTTTATGCAATAACTTTATGCTTTGAAAGGCAATACACAGTCTTACATATTGATTACTGTAATATTTCAGGAATTATTTGGTGGAGTATGAGGCTTATTTGAAACTATCTTGTTGCAAAATCCACTCACAGTTTAACGGTAAAAAAAGTACAGTGGATGTTTGGATGATAATCCAAACGAAATATCAATTTATTTATATAGTGGTGAAATTCTGCACGGCTTTCAAACAAGACCTTTTAACCAATCATAGGTTTTGTTATTCAGACCCTTCACCTCACCCCACTGTCCGGAGATCACAAGTTGAATCCCGGCGCTACGAAAGAGCACAACTGGCAGTAATCTCTAGGTGGGAGGGGTATAGTGGTGACACTAGCCAATCATGAGCGTCCCTGAGGTCATGTATGTGGAAGAGGGTGGATAGCACTTTCCTCTGAGTTCTTTACTCATGTTAAAGTATGGCAAAAATACAAAATACCAAAGTGTGAAAGTAATAAAGTAAAAATAAAAAATCTGTGCTTCAAATCACCCTGATCTCCTGATATTGGTTTCTGAGTATTTTCCAGTGTAAAGGAACTAAGGACCGTGTAAGAAACAAAACACTACATCCTGGTGTTTACTCATGAGTTTATGAACAGATGTCCTGGGATTTGATCCCACAACGTTCTGGCCATTGACGCAGCACTGAGCCGACTCTGTCTCGACTCTAACCTCGCGTCTTAGATAAGGCTTAAAGTGGCTACAGCAATAAAACTTAAACCTCTTTCACATTTTAAACGTTTATCGATTTTCATTAAACTGCAATAACATGCAATAACACACTCTGGTATAACAAGCTCATAATAATTACAGCTTAAACACGTACTGATATTGATATTATATTAACACACTAAAGCATTTATGATTCACTCCAAGCTTTATTATGTCGGATAATTACGCCCTGATTTGAAATGTTTATCACAATAATTGTTTCATTCAATCCAATAAAACTTTCATTTTCCACAATGGGTAATTCATTACAGACAGGCTCTTAAGTGCGCGAAGAAGATTTTTAAATATCTCCAATGTCATGTGATAATAATTTAAACACATCCTGTAATTAGGGATAATAATAAATGTGCATCTGCATTTCTGTAAAGCTGTGCTGAGACAGTGTCTACTGTTAAAAGCGCCGTCCAAATAAACTTTAAATGAATTTAATAAACTTATTTTTAAAGAAGTTTTTATCTAGGGTTGAAGATGAAAATGCTTGTTAAAGCAGTGCAAAAATGAATAAATAATTAAATCTGTAAATTAAAAAAAAAAAAAAAGTAAATAAAATTTGTAAATTGGACTTTTTATGTTTCTTTTTAAAAGACTTGTTAGAACTGTGACATGGACTATAATTGTGAAAATAACATATTATAATGAAAACATGGCATTTTAGAATTTTATCTCTCTCTTAATATGTAGTATTTTATGTAAAAATGACAACAGAAATGTAATAAATAAAAAGAGTAAACAAGAAAATAATAATTATTAATGATACTGGAAAATAAAAACAACTACAAAGAAAGAAACCAAAGTAACATAAATTCTAAAAACGTCTTCTGAACAGAACATGACGGAGTGCTGATTTTCTTTTGGAGTAGTCACGTGGTATTTTATGGCGTGTTGTGTACAGTATAGCCACTTATCATCACATACACACTTGTTACATTACAAACACCTCTTCATATCTAACTTTACGTACACTGCCCTCCAAAAGTTTGGAAACGCCTGAACAAAATAGGGTTTTTGGGCAATATCAGCATAAATCCTCTTTAGTTAGTGACCATTTTGCATTGATAATAAGGGACAACACTAGGCATCCGAGCAGTCAGTTTATTCAAACATTGACTTGATATATTACTCCAAGCCTCCTGGAGGATTGCCCAAAGATG